>JAWQUT010000151.1:117845-132757 GCA_033807755.1 Ellobium chinense | reverse complement strand
CAGACAGACAGACAGACAGACAGACAGACAGACAGACAGACAGACAGACAGACAGACAGACAGACAGACAGACAGACAGACAGACAGACAGACAACCAACCAGCCAGCCAACCAGTTAGCCAGACAGACAGACAGACAGACAGCCAACCAACCAGCCAGCCAGCCAGTTAGACAGACAGACAGACAGACAGACAGGCAGGCAGACAGAAAGCCAGCCAACCAACCAGCCAGCCAGCCAGCCAACCAGTTAGCCAGACAGACAGACAGACAGAAAGCAATATATTTTTTTTCCTTTTGATAAATTATGGATCTTTGAAAAGCTTTTTTGCGGGGGGCTTTTTTTTTTCGCTGTTGTTGGCCTGGTGGGAGGTGGACGCGTAGGCCAAGGTTCAGTTTGTCGTTCTAAGGTCGTTCTGCCCTAAAGTATGACTAAGCCCCAGATCATTAAGCTATATAGGGTTAACATAAGTGCACATACAGTGTTCCTCTCAAAATAAAGCTCTGTGAGGTTATAAAGAACATAATCCCCCCTCCCCCCCTCCTCCCCCTGTGATCTGCATGAAAAATGGAACACGATATTAAATAAATAACAACCTACCAAAAAAAATAACCACAAGGCCAAGATAAGGTGTCAAAAATATGCTACCCTGCTGCGTCACGTCGCGACGAACAGGTCATGCATAGTGTCTATGACTCACTCTGCAAATGACCTTTTTGTGACGCTAGGGCACGACACGTCAAACTTTTCATTTATCATAATGTTTCCAGCCTTTCTTCTCCTGTTTAGTCACACGTGGCATGTAATCCGCACGGATTAGCCAAACCTTTGTGCCGAGGTACAGGGGATAATCATACTGACCGATGAATCACGTCGAAATTAATTTCAGACGCCAATAAAGATCAAAATGAAAGTTAAATAAAAAAAAAACGAAAATGAAAATACGACCTTTTTATTTACCCCCGTAAAACACTGATTTACAATGTCATACAATTTATTACATCTCATTCATAATAAAGACCATAAAGAACAATACACACATCATACGTGTAAATGTAGTCGATTCCTACCAAACCTCAAAACGGATAATCGTAATTTCCGCTTAATCGCAACAGAACTGCTTTTTTTTGTCACATCCAAAAAGTGATGTTTTCTGGCTAATACACAGGCAGCACTGCTCCAAAGCATATTTTGTAGTTACGCCACTGTCAATTATGACGTTAGTTTCACGAACAGGACACCATTTCGTCATACTGGCGACGACACCGATACTTAAGAGTTTGCGCATTTACGATGGGATCTTTTACGCTCGTAAGAATTATATTAGTGCAGAAAAGCTGAATGCACCCTTAGTGGCATTCAACTTGCAAAGATAAAGTAATTCTTACGACGGATAGATAGTACAAAAGTTCTCAACTTACTTCATAACTCCATTCTCAGCCTACCCAAAAACTGATAACGGCTGTGTCTGTCAGGTTCCGGCTCTTCAAATATGACCTTGAAAGATTTGGTCACATGATGAGTCATGTGATTGATTCCTGGTGTTTTTAAGTCAGACAAGTCTGATCCAGCGTTCTTAAGCCGACATCGACCCTGCTGTTACTACAGAATGTAGCTTCAGGGCAAAAGGACAATCAATGAGGGTCCGTAATTTATTTTCCGCGTTGCATGAGGTACGACGTTCTCTTTACTGAGATGGTCCTGCATCTGCCTTTGCACGTCTATGGCAACAAAGATCATGCTGAAAAAATACACAGTTCCAGTCAAATACGCACGTCACCCGGTATATTCTCCAGGTCATCTGGAAAAAAAATGATACCCCGTAGAGAAATTGTTTTACAATGTCATATAATGTTGTAGAGTACATCTCATTCATAATACAAACACATACATCGATACACATCATGCATATAAATATATAATATTACAAATGAAAAACATAACGAAGTCATTGCTGATTTGGAGATGATATTCCCCCACTGACATAAATTTGAGATATGGGAGGAATTAGAGTTGTAAATGTTTAGAGAGATATTATTTATTTTTTCAGGTAATGCAAACTTTAGAACGCAGGAGAGAAGAGGATATCGGGGGGGNGGGGGGCTTTCAGTGTATTTTAAAGATGGGTTTTGAAATTTGAAATTTAAGGGTGCGGTCGCGAGGTCTGGAGAAAACACTGGTCACTGTGAGAGGGATATTAATTTGAGAAGGTAGATGGTTACAGAAAGGATGTGGGTGTGGGTAGGGTGAGTAGCATAAACAAGTGCCACGTGAGTGCTGTGTTGTGTCGATTGTTTTCGAGTGATACGCCCAATCATTGCATTGCGAGCGAATGTTTTGTGTATTGTAATTTCGTTCTTTGGCTTCAGGCCCAACAGTAAATTGAAAACGTGATTATTTTTTCACAGATGTAAACTTCAAATGTGGCAGAGAAGAGAAATGATCTCTTCAGATTGTGAGCTGTTTAAAGGATCCTAAGGAATAAAAAGCCAAACTCTTTGTTTACTCACCGTTTTGGCACTCATAGGCCGCCATTTTGAAATCCATGTAAACAATTGTAATAAACAGTTATCGATACCTGTTGATTTTAGTATCCGATACCATGGTAATTATCTTGGTACTCAGGAGGTTGAGACAAAGTATCGATACTTCATAATTATGACAAACATCACTACTTTGGAGTTTAAGGAAAACCGTTAGGTTTTTGTTTTTCATAGACTGGCCAGGCAAATATGAGCGTCACATTATTCTCAGTAAGATCAGGTTCTACAGCTGATTTCCATTATAGTAGTAGATTTATTTACAACTTACGTACTCTTTTTCTCTTATTTATTAGTGGCGAGTACCGCAGTGTGTAGTTTCAGTGCAAGACCAAGACTTCGTTCTTTAGCCTAGTTCTTTGCCTTTCAAATGACCGAAATAAAAGGTCTGACAGTACTTAAATAAAGTAATTTAGAACAGGGTCAAATTCAATGTAAAATGAAGCTATACTGGTATCGAGTAATACATATGCGGTATCGATACTGGAACAATGATATCGCCCACCACTGCAAACAATATCTTTAGATATCCCGAAGCCCTCTACTATCTATTCCTTTCACCAGTCCTATCCGCTTTAGTTCTTACGGCTGTTACACTAGACAAGGGGTCATATTGTTGCACTGACATTTTTACCTAACCTTGAGCGTAACGTTCTATTTTTTTCTTCTTTTTATGATGATGAAATCAGCAGGCTTCAAGGGGGGATCTCAATGCACGATACTGGGCCTACTTTTAAGGCCTTGCTGTTCTAATCGTGCTGTCTTTTTCTATCCCTTTCGGCGAAGTTCTGCTTCATGTTGTGACCGTCTTCTTTAAAACGTTTTCCCCAAGCCAAGCTGTTTGCTTTCAGTGATCTGCAGTTTATAGTTTGATGTCTGAATAGAAGCTGCGCGAATGCACGTCATACGTTTACAATGTGTAGTGACCTTGTTGGGAATGAATATCTTTCAAATCAGAAATAATCTTTGGAGGGGGATCTTTATCCTACACTCCCAAAAACATGGGGTAGGGATTACGCTGTGTGTATGTACATGTGTGTACATGAAATTGTAAACGTAAACCTGAACTCTAATTGATTTTGTTTTGAATGTCGTTAGCACCGACCGACCTGCACGCAAATGTTTTGGAACGCAGGGGTAAAGTCTGATCACTGGGTATAAAGATGAATTGTTGAAAGAAGGCAATTCCAGCAAAATGACACGGAATTACGCAAGTTTCTGGAAAAAAAAAAGCTTTGATTTTACAGCGATTGCTTTTAGTTGCGTTTAAGAGGGGTTTATTTATTCTTTACATATAAACCGAAACGGGTTGCTGCAGAGTCAACGCTTTTTAGAAATTTGGGAGCTTGAGCAATAACGATGGGATCTCTTACCATTGTTTGATTTACATTAACTCTGTATGTTGAACGCTACTAAGGATGCAATCAGCACTAATGTCATGCTAATGATGGTAAAGATCTCATCGTTAATGCGTAAGCTCCCAACTAACGTGACTGACGTGGCATTCTGATGGAATTTGCCAGGAGGCTGTTCCACCAGTCTGGATGGATTCTCCTCCCTTTCGCTCCAGATCCACGTAGTTATGGGCCTTTGCTGAAGTCCTGGGGTTCATGAATTTTCATATAAGAAGATCAAGAGACGAAGCAAACTGTGTAATTACAGCACAATCTGCATATTAAGTGATCTACTGCTATTATCAAATTAAAGAGAAACCATCTAATAGTGTTCTTGGTGGGTCATGTCATGCTAGGCTGTTGTCTTAAATTGGCGACAATCTGATATCGTTAATTGATATTCCAGGCTCTCCAGCTGACAAATTGTAATGCTTACGTGAGCGTCTACGTTATTTTTTTGTTATGTTATCACGATGTGATCCAAGTGATGGAAGTTTTCTTCGTAAAAAATGAAAAGCATATCGATACAGCTGAGGCGTAGCTTCATATTTATTAAATCCAGTTACAGATCAACAATTCACAATACTTCTGGTGTTACTTTCTGTGCATAATAATCATTTTTTAAAAACACTGGACAATAGACCAAATTGTGTGTGTGTAGGAAAGGAGGGAGAGTGGGGGTGGCGAAGCAAAACTTCAACTTACAGTGCAACCCATATAACAAGATGATAGGACGCGTCCTTTCACCTGTGCAAAAGCACAAGAATGCAGAAGATTGCACAAATTACCGGAGAATTTAGTTTCCACAACGGGCTTGTTCTGACAAATTTGATATCTTCGCCCCTTTAATCTCATCGTCGGATGCACTTTCAATGGTAATTGTTGGATCAGACTCATGTCATAAGATTGTGGGACACTTATACGTAAGATTGATAAGCTTGGAAGGAGAGCTCTTTAATTCTCCAAATGAGACGACCTATTCTGGGATTGCGACAGAGGAATAAAAAGTAATTTGCTTGCCGTAACATGCAAGCGATATCCCTTGCAAAGCAAAGGTGCTGAATGCATCCTTAATGGCGTCAAACATGCATTCATATGATGGTAAGATATCCCATCGTTAATGCGCAAATTCACATTTTTTTTTTATACAGCGGAAACGTCTTTCCTGTTATATATTAATAGAGCTGTAAAGGGCATGACCTCATTTCATGTCGCGCGTATTCACGGACAATTCACGGCCCGTATGTAAGCAGAAGGCTGCACAGTTAGTTTTAGCGGCAATTCTTTCTTTAAGCATATTCAATTAAGACTATTCTGGTGTGAAAGTTGAAGAATGATCTGAACTTTGCCCTTGAATAAATTACAAGATCTTTGCTAGACACACTTAAGAACTTGCGCATTAACGATGGGATCTCTTAACATAGTAAAAATTACATTTGTTCAGCGGTATTGAATGCACCTTTAATAGCGTTCAACATGCAGGGTTAATGTAATTATTAGAAGGGTAAGAGATCCCATCGTTAGTGCTCAAATTCTCAACTACCTTCATTCTTCAGCAGGTATTGCTGCTAACATGACTTCGCATGCATGAAATTGCGACCAGGAGTTCTCGTGAGAGACTTCTGTAGCCCTAGACTCGTTGTGACCTGTTATTGTGCCTCTTATGACGCATCCACTATACCCACTGACTATAGAATGTACGACGCTTTAACATCTGAAGCACCTGCCAAAGTTAGACTGACAATAAAACATGCACAATGCCGTTATCTGGAGCATAGTAGTGTTCATTATCTTTTTTCTTTTACCTGTTGTCTTGGGTTCATTCGGTTCGATTCGGGCAACACGTATTGGCATGTAAAATCAAGAAGGCTCGAAGTGTGGACATTGAGAACACCTAACAGAAAGATGAGATAGATAGATAGATAGATAGATAGATAGATAGATAGATAGATAGATAGATAGGCAGGCAGGCAGGCAGGCAGGCAGGCTGGCAGGCTGGCAGGCAGGTAGTAGGTTGGTGGATAGGTAGGTAGGGGGTAGAAAGGTGTGTGGAGGATGGGAGGGAGGAAGGGGCAAGAAGATAATTAGGAGAAACAGAGTATGGAAAAGAAAGAAAGAAAGAAAGAAAAAAAGAAAGAAAGAAGGAAGAAAGAAAGAAAGAAAGAAAGAAAGAAAGAAAGAAAGAAAGAAAGAAAGAAAGCGAATGTCAGTTGAAGAGAACAAGTCTCCCCTCTGTGACCCGTCGGTTTCAATTGTAATGCTACCGCCCCTGTGGCATAAAAGTCGCCATTATGTTTAGCAGACATCAAAAAGTCTCGCGTGAATATCGTTTCATCGCTTTAGTGGCGAGAGTACCACGCCCACTTCATTTATTTTCATTCTTAAAAAGAGTTCTCCAGCCCCAGACATGGCGGCAACATTATGAATGAACGACCGCAAGATCTCAGACGACAGCGGGTTTGACAACAAAAAAAAAAAGGAAAAACTATGAATCATGTTTATTTTATTTCTATTGCCCTCTATTCTCGATCCTTTTCTTGTAAGGAGTCGCGACAATCTAGTGCTGAATAGGCATGGTTGTTCGCAGAGCTGATTGTTCACGGACTTTAAGGACAGCGACATTATATGATTAAGCATATTGTAAAGGCTTTTTTTTTGTTTTTTGTTAAACGTCTTATCTCAGATAGAAAATGTTATGAGGAGATATAGGGTTTAAGTGTAATAATGAACAAAGTTTGGCCGTCCTTTTTAATTTTTTTTTGTTTGTCAAATTGCTTTTCCATCTAGAAAACGGAAACGGAGGCTGAACATTATTTTCTTAACCTGACCCAGCAACCAGCGGACACTTTGTTACAGCTTACAGACATGTTACATAGATGCGCAGACTTTGGTGGTTTGTTTTTTTTTTNGGGGGGGGGGGGGGGGGCGTTGGGGCGCGGAGGGATTGAGGGAAATGACATATACCCCTTACAAAAGGTTTATATCTTTCTTTTCCCCCCAGTTGACAGCACCTAGAAGCTTTCCATAACCAGTTTGTCAACAGTGCACGAGTGCTCCTCCTTACCAGTTCCCACCCCCGCCCCTGAGATAACCACTGTGTTCTCATATTATTATTTGCCTCCCTCCTCTTCCTCTCTCTCCCTACAGAAGAATAAACATATCTACAGAAGCATTAATCCTTGTAGGTGATGTCACTGACAGTGACACAGATACCCGTCCCCCTCCCCCTCCCCCTCCCATATGTTTCGATGCAAACGACATTGCTTTCCTCAATGTGTGTATGATAGCCGTGCTTTGTCGACTGAGTGTTGCTACGTAGCAGTTGCTGCGTTTTGAGAGCATGAGTCTCTGGCGAGTGATGGCGCTTCGGGACATCGAGGAAATAGCTATTAATATTATATTTTCTGTAGTTTGTTTGTTGTTGTTTTTTTGTTTTGTTTTGGTTTCTCTCCCACCCACTATACGCTTTCACACCATTCCACTGTAATGTACACGTTCTTGATCTACCAGATTTCCTTTCATGCTCCGCTNCCAGTTCCCACCCCCGCCCCTGAGATAACCACTGTGTTCTCTTATTATTATTTGCCTCCCTCCTCTTCCTCTCTCTCCCTACAGAAGAATAAAAATATCTACAGAAGCATTAATCCTTATAGGTGATGTCACTGACAGTGACATAGAAACCCGCCCCCTCCCATATGTTTCGATGCAAACGACATTGCTTTTCTCAATGTGTGTATGATAGCCGTGCTTGTCGACTGAGTATTGCTACGTAGCAGTTGCTGCGTTTGGAGAGCATGAGTCTCTGGCGAGTGATGGCGCTTCGGGACATCGAGGAAATAGCTATTAATATTATATTTTCTGTAGTTTGTTTGTTGTTTTTTTTGTTTTGTTTTGGTTTCTCTCCCACCCACTATACGCTTTCACACCATTCCACTGTAATGTACACGTTCTTGATCTACCAGATTTCCTTTCATGCTCCGCTTCCCATAATAAACTATGGAGGTGACAAAAAGCAAACACCCACAGTAAACTATGAGCACAACAATAAACTTACACCCACAATAAACTGTGAACACACAACAATAAACTAACACCAAGGGCTGCTCTGATGGGCCCGTCATGTCAAGCTGACCTATATACACTGCATTTCACGCGATCTCTGACAGTAGAGAGCTTTCTGTTTTCACGCTCGTATCTCATACAGACGGTTATTGCAGACGGTAAGCATGCACATAAGCCTATTTATTTTAATTTATTTTGTTTGACTTTAATTGCAGACAATCCCATATAATCAAGTGTAAAAAAATGTCGTGGTGTCCTGTCTGCGTCTATTTACAAACGTCGTGATAAAAACAGGAATATTAGTATTTACACGTAAATTAAGCAGGGGTTTATATTAGAATCAAATGTTATAAAATCTCATTATCTTGGCCCAAGCTTCACAAAGATAAGAAGGAAAATGCCACATCAAATACTTCATAAAACTCACACCTCTTGTCTCATAATGAAATTTGTAATTTAGAATATAGTGGTGGGGCCATAAACATTTCAAATACCTGGAAGCAGATAGATTGTGTGACGATAATTGTGTACGTTAAAAACTAGACTCAATGTGAAATTCACCTCTAGTTAATAATAATAATAATAATAATAATAATATTAATAATTATGCGATTTATAAGTCTCATATCCAGGCGTATGCCCACTCACGCGACTTCATACTATTATTACCCCAGCAGGCCTGATCACTCTAAAACTTTCTCAGCTCCCTAGGGAGCATACAGTGCCGCTGCCATTTACAGGCGCCGATCACTAGTATTCTGACAATATCTTCCACTGCCTGTACCCCGGCACCCCTTTTACAGACGGGTGGACTGAGGAAAATGTTAATGAAATTTTTTCACGAGGCACTTTACCACCTGACCAGGTCGGGAATCAAATCCACGATCTTTTAGGCCTGTCTCTGCCATAACGATCCGTAAGGGATCCGAACTTAAGAATAATAATATGAGCCCTCTATTATATCACTGTGAATTCAGAAAACACAACATGAGACGAAAAAGCGCGGAGAAAGCAGTTAAAGAGTGAGTACCTCCCGGGAAGCCATCAAAACTCACTGAGATCAGCACTGAACATTGTAAAGATGCGCGAAACACACGGAGCAAACAGATCTGTATAGTTCCTTAGTTGTTCCAAAGAGGTCAGTCCTATATTCCCATAGGTCTAAGTTCCCATAGCCTTTTATGTCCACTGCCCTACGTCACTATACAGAGCAAACAAATCTGTATAATGCCTTAGTTGTTCCAAAGTGGTCAGTCCTATATTCCCATAGGTCTAAGTTCCCATAGCCTTTTATGTCCACAGCCCTACGTCACTATACGGAGCAAACAGATATGTATAATGCCATAGTTGTTCCAAAGAGATCAGTCCTATATTCCCATAGGTCTAAGTTCCCATAGCCTTTTATGTCCACTGCCCTATGTCACTATAATTATACTACCTCATGAGTACATGTTTTATCGTAATGCATGACACTAAACAATCCTGATACTCTCTAAAGACATATCATGGGCATTATTTAGTTACACCCTTAACTGGCCATGTTTTGGCCCATGTGCCATCAACTGTGCATTCTTGCTCTGAATCATATCATACTTTCTATTCCAGATCATCCATAATCTAGTATAGCTTTATCTAGTTTATTTAATCTTAGATTAATAACGAAATTCTTCCTTCGTGACAGATTGGCTGAGTTTCCTAAACAGTAACTACTCATGCAGTATGAGGAAAGATTTTTATATTGTGGGAATGAAGTGGTGTTGGGATATAGAGTTTTGGGATAAGGCTGCTGGAATGTAGGGCAGTTGGAATATAGAGCTTTTGGAATGTAAAGCTGTTAAAAATATAGGGTTTGGGAAATGTAGAGCTGTTGGAATATAGGCTGTGGGAATGTAAGGCTGTTGGAATATAGGGTGTGGGATTATAGGGCTGTTGGAATTTATGGCTGTGGGAATGTATGGTCGTGGAATAAAAAGCTCTGGGAATGTAGCTGTTAGAATATAGGGCTGTGGGAACATAGACATGATTTTGACCCAAACGGGCATGGCATACATCAGAGATGATCACATTTTTGTAGTCTTATAGTTTTCATCAAGTATGATAGGTGAAGATGCCTAGGGCCATATTAATACGCTCTTTATTTCTGAGCGAGTGAGTGAGTGAGTGAGTGAGTGAGTGAGTGAGTGAGTGAGTGAGTGAGTGGGTCATTCAGTCAGTCAGTCAGTCGGTTGGTCAGTCAGTCAGTCAGTCAGTCAGTCTGTTGATCGGTCAACCAGTCAGTCAATCAGTCAGTCAGTCAGTCAGTCAGTCAGTCAGTCAGTCTGTGGATCGGTCAGCCAGTCAGTCAGTTACTCAGTCAGTCTGTCAGTCAGTCAGTCAGTCAGTCAGTCCAACATCAAAGTATGGCCAGGACCACATGGAGCGTTATTGCCAACTAACACAACATAATCTAGCTCGTTCACAGGACCTCCCGTGAAGAAGACATGAGTAATCGTGTTTTTCACAAAAGATCTCAACAAACAAATTTACCACAAAGGTCTCCCTCGCGCCTTTGTGCAAACACCTCGCGGGTCCCAGCCGAGAATATTGCTAATCCCTTGTCGTCAGTCCCGACCGATCCATCATCTCCTCACAGAATGCAGCCAATAAATGGACGCAATGTGCCAGTATGAAAGCCAGGTTAACTAATGCAATAAAAGCAGGAACTGATGCAGAAATCGCGAAGCGGAAGGCCGCAAACATAAGCTAATTCAAACGCTCTACGCCTGGATGCAGTCAAATACTACTTGAAGCTTTCTGTATTTTTCTCTCTTTTTAATCCTTTTCATATGTTTCGGTTTTGTTATTTTTTTTTTTAATGTCGTAAAGTTGAATTAATTATTTCCCACGGGAGACAAGTCAGGGCATATTTGAACAGGAGTTAGGATAGGGCGAAGAGGTAAAAAAACGATCTGGATTGTCAAACTGTGCCTCTGGGAAAGTCATAATACAGACTTGTGTTAGGTGTATTAATATAAAGTAAATTACGATCGACAAGTGACTAAATTTGATCTACGTTTTGCAAGCTTGTTGTTGTTGTTGTTGTTGTTGTTGTTGTTAATTTCATTCATGGGAAGTGCAAATTTATTAGTGTTCATTGCTTTGCATTTTACCAGATAGTAATGATAAACTTCACGATTATGATTTTGAGGAGATATCAGTCGATAATGAGTACACTCGATACTGATCTTCAGCGTGAATACTGAGTTTCGAAAGCAGCGTAAATCAACAATAAACATATTTCGGAATATTTGTGATAAAGGCAAAACAGAGTCGTTTGTCTGTGTCTATTCAGTAGCAAGGCAACCAAAGGTCGTACTTCAGGGAGTCTCACGCTGCGATTGTTCAGTAATAAACGCTTTGGAGAAGCAGTATGGTCGTATGGTTTGTGAGTCGTATTTACAAACTGAAGACTGTCAGATCGAAGATTTATGTGTTCGACTCTTGGGCTGGGCGTTTACGCTGTGGTGTCCTTGGGAAAGACTCTTCTTTCTCTTTTCCCCACTCGACTCAGGTGTAAATGAGTATCTGGCTTAAAGGCAAAATTTACCACCGGCTTTGATTCCCATGTGACTCTGGATAGTTGTAATTCATGGTTCACGCCAATATAATTTCCAGCAGGGTGAATCTTTGTTACGATTACGTAGCGGACCGTCTCTTATTCTGACCTTTAACTTTTGACCTCATTAGTTAGCATTATCTGCTGACATCATTGTGACGTCATAGAAGTCTTATCGATGTTTGACGATATTGGAGCCATGAGCACAGAGTCAGTAGACCTGTGAAATTTCGCCTACGCACAGCCCGATTACACTGCTTGGCAAAAGCTTTACAAGTACAGTCGACTCCACTTATTCGCAATACGGATAATCGTAAAATCCGCTTAACCACAACACGTCCCACATGACAAAATGCTATATTCTATGTAACAGTCATTGAATAATATAACTCCTTTCAATTGCGACTTATTGCTTGCTTCCGAGGAGTTGCGATTAAGCGGAGTTGACTTTACTTCATCCTGTACATAATCTGGATGATTTTAATCACACCGACAAATAGCATCTCACAAAAGTTGCCATTAAAAGGAGTTGTGATTATAAAGTGATTCTCTATAGAAAATGGCGCTTTCTGATATCCGAAAAACATGTTGCGATTAAGCGTAAATCGAGATACAGTGAATTGCAGTTAAGCTGAACTCTACTCGACGGCATACATGATATTGGGTTACAGTAGGGAGCCCCTCGGATGCTTGATACCCATTCCAACCGTTTTATGACTTGAAGCTTTCGGCAAGATTTACACCTATCCATTGTGTAGACCTGATCTGAATTACACCTTTGAGAACGCTGCATCTCGAAGATAGCGTATGACATCTTTGTTGATTTTGCTTTGTGCGTGTTCACATAAATGACACTTTCGTTGTTGCTGTTGTTGTTGTTGGTGGTGGTGATGATGGTGTTGCTGTGAAATGGAAAGCTTTGATAAGAAAAAGAGGTTGATATCTAGATAAATAATGATCGTGTACGTCAGATATCCGATGGTACCTAGGCGTAGCCATTGGATGCGGGGACTGGGGGAGGGAGAAAGGGGGAGGGAGGAGGTGATTTAGATAATTTGTACCCTACTCCTACCACCCACACATGTTTACATAAATTCGTGTTCATCAAAGCATTGAGCCAATATTTCAGTTCAACAAATCCAGTGTTCCAGCTAGCGTGGTCACAGTTCCTTGTTTAACATTGGCTGTCCCGTGACATGTTCTCAAATTTAGAAATATCGGTTTCGGATTCGTGTATGGCGAATCTGAAGTTTGACGTAATATTGGGTTCTCGAAACTTTTGACTCTAAAATCTTTGCTCATCCCAATCTCAAACACTTTTCAGATGAAACCCTCAGGGCAATTAGGCAATCTGCCATATAGTATTTAAATTTTTCATTTTCACCTGAAAGATTTACCGCTCTTCTCCTCAACCCACCCACCCACACACACACACACACACACACTCACACACATTCACAAAACAACAGAAAAATTACGGGAAACATTACGGCCTGTATCCGTCGTCCTCTAGGGTAACGCAGGCTGGCTCTCTGTGTATGCTTATACTACAGATGGGCGTTTATGTAGACAGCCTAAGGGGTTCCATTGAGTACTGAAGAGAAGAAACTATCTTTTGGATTAAGATTTTCCACCAGTCCAGGTCAGCGGGAGTACTGCAGAAGTGATATTTACTATCCCAGCAGGCCTGATCACTTAAGGACTTTCTCAGCTTCCCCGGGAGCAAACAGTATACAGGCGTTGATCACAAGCATTCCGACAATATCTTCTACTGCCCATAGCCGGGTACCCATTTTGTAGACGCGTGAACTGAGATGTGAATGAAATGCTTTCGCATGGCACTTACAACATGACCGTGATCGGGAATCGAACCCACGACCTTCGAATCTTGATTCGGCGGTTCGATTCCCGACTCCAGTCGTGTTGCAGACGTCTTGTGAAAGCATTTTCATTCACATTTTCCTCAGTCCTCAGTCCACCCGACTGTAAAATGGGTACTTGGCTATGATCAGTGAAAGATATTGTCAGAATGCTAATGATCATCGCCTATGAATTAGTATAAATGGCAGTGGCACTGTATGCTTCCCAGGGTCATGACAAAGTCCTAGAATAATCAGGCCTGCCGGGGTAGTAATAATGTAAATTCGCGTGAGCAGGCATTAGCCTGGATACGAGACTTATAAACGGCATTATTATCATAATGATGATTATTATTATTATCATTATTATTATACTCCAACGTCGCGACCATTTGGCCACGATGTATTATCTTCTCCCCCCGAATGCATGTGCACCCCACTCCCCCATAACATACATGGGAAATATCTGAACTACGCCGATATGACGACAGTCTCTATTCCTTGTGGTTTTTATGAGTTAATTTCGACTTAACGATGGATCAGATTTAACGCATTCGCATAATCATGGACCGAGGCGAGTATTCACTGGGAATTATGATAAGAAAATATATGTGATAATAATCCCATGCAGTTAACGAAATTTATGCCGTTTTAATACCCGTATCGTTGCGCACTGGGTGGGCACATTTCGAGATGATAGATTAAGTGATCCAACCGAGTCGTGGGATTAGATCGAAAACAGACAATCTGATGACAACATTCTGTAGTGGAAATGCGTCGTTTTCGCTTATAGCTTGATGAGGAAATGAGATCCTTTGTGCTCTAAGGTATCCGTTTTTTAGATGTGAATCTCGATGATGGATGAATGATAATTAAATCAGTCTATGCCTCACAAAACCTCCTTATCTAGAGGAGTATTCTTTGTTGGTCAATGAAAAGTCGGGGTCTTGCTTATCGAAGGAGGAACATACTTTGGAACTTTCGGGGATTACACAAAGCTCCCGCGCATGGGAGGTTCAAACATGGAGCTATGAGAGACCCAGAAGACCGGACTGTTCATTTGCCAAAGACGTTCTGATACCTGAATTTTAGGTATCACGGTGCTCAGTCTTCATGCTTGAAGTTTCCATGGTTCGATTCTAATACCCAATACAAGACTGGCATTTTGGTAATATTTTGGTACTTCTGATAACTTTCGATCATTTTGATATTTTGGTACTTCTGATAACTTTCGATCATTTTGATAACATTTTGGTACTTCTGATAACTTTTGATCATTTTGATAACATTTTGGTACTTCTGATAACTTTCAATCATTTTGATAACATTTTGGTACTCCTGATAACTTCAATCATTTTCATAACATTTTGGTACTTCTGATAACTTTCGATCATTCTGATAACATTTTGGTACTTCTGATAACTTTCAATCATTTTGATAACATTTTGGTACTTCTGATAACTT
>JAWQUT010000151.1:102122-117058 GCA_033807755.1 Ellobium chinense | reverse complement strand
CTGGAAAGCTAAAAAAAAAACACAACAACAACAACAAAAAAAGGATCCTTTCTACTTTGTTCTCAACTTGAAACTTGAGAACGTAAAAGCCTATATCCATTAAAGCCCGTAAAGATGGAATGGATGTATTTGCTTTATTTATCAAAACATAGTCCTGATGGTTCAGTTTCGCTTTCAGCTTTCCAGTGACATCATTCTACTCCGTGCCAAGGAGCCAAAGCTGAGACTTTCATCCCTTGATTCCAAAAGCCTACAAAACGCCTCAAGAAGAAATCTGGGAGGAAAAGGGGAGACGCAAAGCAAACATTTGGTTATGTCAAAAGCTTATGTAGCAGACCCCTGATTATAGTGTTAAGGCAAAAAATATTGCAACCATAAACCCATAACCTCCCTATAATCCGAGCAAGGTAAGCCAGGCGCACGAAGACATATACTGCTAAAAAAACATATTGTGTGTGGTTGAAAAACATCATCCAATTTGAACAGTAATGAATTTCGCTATAAAACCTCTTCCATGTTTTGTGCACAATTTCTAAAGGACATGGAAACTGTGACTTTGTTGCGAAGTCGAAATCATGAATTCTGAAAATAAAAAGTACGTACGATGTATAGTGAAATTGGCTGTACAAAAATATTAGTAAGAGATCATCAGTGTAGATTATAATTATATCTCCAATTCAGAGAGTGGATCTTTCAGCATACGTGATTGGCCATAGAATCCAAATGGAATGCGCCTTTTCTGTTGCGAGCTCGCCAGTAATACCCCCTGCCTTTCACTCCCACCCTTTCACTCCGCCTTCTCCCCACTCCATCTGGAAAAAAAGTTGTTAATTGCCAACGTATAATAATTCTATAACATCTCTCCTTGTTCGAGAAACAACTACACCAAATGCCTTGACTTTTTGTGTAACATCTTCAGTATAGAGGATAGAAGCCGAAATTCCATTATTGAGATAAAATCAGAGAATGTGGTTTACTTTTCTTCGAATTGTAGGTAATTTCTCTCAACACTGTCGGAATTCAAGTGGGAAATCAAAACCTTACCATCGGGCAATTTATAGAAAGTTAGGTCTTTTCGTTTGCCATGTGAAAGAAATTCTTTGACAAGACAGTTCTTAAGTGCAGTGTCAAAGCCTTTTACGTATCTCAGTCACGGCCTTTAGCATTTTTAATATATTTTGGCTTTTTGTAAGCCGTATACAAAAGACGTTTAGTTCTGCAAAACGAGACAGGCCTCCCCGCGCGTGTACCGGCCTGGTTATCAGATTTATTCACGTGACGTGTCGGCTGAAGTATTTAATATGACACCGATCTGCACAATTTTGCCTCCAATTGGCACCATAAAGTGGCGGCGTTTAAAGTTTCCTTATCGGTTGAGGTATCGTCACGGCACTCCACTCCTCCCGGGTTGAATGTGGAGATAAAGGCAAAGGAAGTGGGAACAGTACAGGGTTAGGCTGAGGCAAAAAGAATCATGAAGATAGTTTATGATTGATGGAAATCGCGGTGTTTTGTAAAGTTACTTGTTGTTGTTGCTGTTGTTGTTGTTGTTGTTATTGCTGTTGTTGTTGGTGATGGTGGTGGTGATGGTGGAGGTGGTGATGGTGCTGCTGCTGCTGCTGCTGCTACTACTACTGTTATTAATGATAACAGTAATACTCTTTAAAATCGTTATTTATTAATGATGGTGATGATGATAATAATAATAATAATAATGATGAAGACGATAACGATGGCAATGATATATCTTCCCCCTGTTTTCAAATATCATTCCGAGAAGCATATTCGCCCTGTGCTGTAGTTATCATTTTGTGTTCATTCTGTATCTGTATTCTGTTACATATTAAAAAAATAATAGTTCCCTGAAGAAAAACCCAAGTCCGAAACTTCGGAACTTTAAATGTTTAAATGCCTTGTTTGAGAATGTCTTCTTCTTTGGAAATGATGGTAATGATGATGATAGTATCGTGGACCTTTGTTGAGAAATGTCAGTATATTCTGCCCCAGATTTTTCTTCTAAGGGTAGTTGAATCAGATACCTGTGAAATATGGTTCCCATATCAAGAAGACCATGACTGGCTGACTGACCGACCGACCTACCGACCGACCGAATGAATGAATGAATGAATGAATGAATGAATGAATGAATGAACAGTTGGTATATCATTTATGGTATTAAATAGGAAATTCAGTCACTTGGACAGCCAAGCAACAGTTGATCTTTAGAGGAAGATACCCCCTGTCTAGAAACAATTCCGGTCTTTTGACTTCCTGACACTCTAAAGCGACTGGGCCACGCTTTGGTCAAGATTCCCAGCTGTCATTCTGTTGACGTTTTCCCCTCCTTGCTTAATGAGGAATTAGAACCGGCAACCTCCATTTAAAAAACAACAAATGCTTGCAGCATATCTTCAAGGCCATCACGAAGCCACGGTAGGAGTTTTTGGTAGCGTATTACAGGTTTATATGGATACGTTTGTAATTCTAAGCAAGCTATCCAATACTTAATGCCAAATTTTGTTCGTGGTGCCTCATAATCAGGGCAGCTTTTATTATGGGCTCATATTAGGGCATACTTGCCCCCCTTCCCCCCCCCCAACTCTTTTTCCATCTACACATCCACCTTCGCTATCATCCAATACAAGAACTGGGTCAGATCGATTCTCCGGAGTCATGGCTCAAGATGGGAATACATGCAATATATTATAACAGCGTACTGACTGTGTACGCAAATCTGACCCCGATTCTATAATAATACATCGCCCAGCCCTTTCGTGACATCTTGCAATAAACCCTGTGACTTCAAAACGAAAAGGAAAGGCAAAATCCTTGGATTTGCATGTTTATCTAAATCTACGGTAGTCTGTATCTAGACCTATATAAATGTGTATTCAGCCGGGTCAATTTTTTGTCGTACCAGAGAAAAACAGTGGCGTCACACAGACTGTGTCAAAGCTGGTCTTCAGATTGTGGTGCTACGGCAAAACCCACGTATCTGCACTACCAATATGTTGCTTACGAAAAGGAGTAATGTTTGTAATGTTTTCAACGCATGTAGACTCGTGAAGTATACGATTGTTCATACATGGTAGGTTTGATAAAATATAGGTTTATTTATGAAATGTAGGTATAGAGTTATGAGTGAACAACCAAAAAAAGAATTATGTTGAAAAAGGGGATAATTGATACATCTACTCATTGTACGAATGTTTTCCGTGTTCAATTCTCGAAAAATATTAGGTCACAAGGGAGTTCAGAATATAACTAACTGCTCTGACCTGCTGGTAGTGTATATTAATAACGTGAAGACGTGTGAGAAGATGATTTCCTGGATTCCTTCTCGTAAGCATCAGCGTTATTACTGCATGTATCAATTACAATAACCGTAACAATAACAATAAATTTATTGAGCTCAGTGAGCAAACAATAACAATATTCTTAACAAGCAATTCATATTCTACCCTTCCTCTCTCTCTCTCTCTCTCTCTCTCTCTCTCTCTCTCCACTTTTTACTAGCATCAGGGTTGAGCAGAACTGAGACCATTATGAACGCAGTTCAGGAACTTGATCTGAGCTTAATAGCTAGTTTAGACGAACTGATCTGGAGCTTAGCAGTAGCTGTTTGTGTATGCTTGATCTGAAGTTTAATTTTCAACGTAACTTGAACTACCTCGAAAATCAGAACCGAATTCGTTTCAAAAACCAAGATAAACTGATCTGATCTGAAAACTATTAAGTTTTCATGGAACTAAGCTAAACTTGATCATAGGACTTTTGTTTGTTTTTTTTTTTTGCCTCTCCTTAGTGAACTGAACTTGATGGAACTGACTTTTCGGCTGAACTTGCTCAACCCTGACTAGTATTAGTCCTATGTATTTTTGTCCTTGCACATAGCGGAGTTTTTCGTAGCACGCTCAGACATGACCTACCCTCATCTCCTCCTTCTTCCCCCCATCCTTCCCCCTCCCCCACCCCCCTCAGCCAGCGTCACCTCAACATGTTTGATGAGAGGTCAAAAAAATCTGAAACTCTTTTGAACCTGTGAGTTTAGACAGTTCGGCCATCATTCATCATAGTTTGTGAAAATGTCATGGCGAAATATGAGGATGTTTATGCCGACGCGGGCCTTGTTGAATGATAAATTTTATTGGGAGCTGGGTGTCTGTAAAGAATTAGGGGGGTGGGGTGAGGTGGAGGAGAAATCGTTGGGGAAGATTAATAACGTATCTGGGAATGATTGTGAGAGGTGAAGGATAAACTGAGGCTAGCAACGCATCAGGTTCGGACACGGCACGGCACGGCACAGCACGGCACGGCAAACAGTTATATTAGCAAACCTCCAACGCCTTGTATGATGACATCAACGTCGTGTCATGACGTGGCGTATCCGGTGGAACGAGCTTTGTTGGATTAACAACAACAAGTTAACAAGTTTAACAAGTTTATTTCGAATAAGCCCATTCGTGCCGTGCCGTACAGTGTCCAGATTGATTAGGTTTACACACTGATAGAAATGAACAGAAAGCCTGTGGATGAAACAAGAGTTCACAGACTTAATGAGGAGCCAGGGAGGTAATGCCCCTATATAAGAGTCTGTGCCCCCGAGTGCCCCTGCTCTATCCAAACTGCTTCCCGGGCCATCTTGATAATGTTGATATGTCATTAGTGTATGAGTGTCCCCAATAACCACCAATCTCTGCAGACATGCCCCCATCTTCACCCCCTGTCCCCGAAAAGCAACCATCACCCACTCAGTTTATAAGCCCTTTTGTTAAACCGACAAGAAACGATGGTGAATGAGTGTCCCAGCCACAGGAAAAAACAAGACAAAAAGTCCGAGAGCATTTGCGGAGATGGCGAATGAATGGAGAAGGAAGTGGGGATGAAAAGAACAGGCATAATAGATGAATGAAGAAAATGCCGAAAAAGTGGCATGGATCTTTCATGATTAGTCAACTCCAACAAAGCTCACTTCCGGTTTCAGAAAAATGGTTATGTAAATAGTGGTGTGATTGTGTCATCAAATCTCGCATCCGAAAGGAAATGACACATCAACCAATAGGAGCCTATGTAACAAACCTTATCAGCCAATCATATTCCTCTTGAGTAATGATTGTTGGGAGTTGTGGTTTGCGATGCCCGGATGCCCGTACATGCTTAATAACTGAAAGGAGTTTATTACGAAAAGAACTGAATAAAAAAAATATTGAAGTAAAGAAGGAAACAGGCATGAAAGAAAAAAACGAGAGAGAGAGAGAATAAATGCAAATACAGTGCAACCCTAGGAGTTAAGAAGCGAGAGAAGAAGAGCAGTATCAGTGAGGAATGGGGAGAGGCAGAAAGGGAGAGGGGGAAGAATGAAAGAATCGTGATAGTGCGAGAAGTATGGGTTACGGAGAGTGAGAATGAAGGGAAGGACAAGACGAAGGAATGGCAGAAAGTGTGAGTGAAGGAGTGACCGAAGAGAAAGAGAGACAGAAGAAGAATTAAGTGACTGGAACAAAAAAGACAGGGGAAAGATAACCCATCGGACTCATACTCGGAACGGCACGGCACGGCACGATATGGTATGACACGGCACGGCAGATCGTGACAGAGACAGACCTTTATCTCCTTGTGTGGGGAAAAGTCATATCGTGCAGTGACGCCATGATCGGATATTTATTCGTTCAATCTAGCTATAGTTTACGTCCCCCACGGCAATGTGGCCCAATTTGGAGACTGGCTGCAAGAGTGATAACTCTCGGTTATTGTCCTCGGGTTTGGGAGTGAATGAGCGAAAGAAAACGAGAGAAGAATAAAGACATAGGACGAGAGACTAAACAAGAGCGAGACAGTTTGAGTGAGAGAGACAGCAGATGAAAGAGAGAAGACAAGGGAGTATTGGGAATAACTGACACATCAGAGAGAAAGAAGAAAGGTAGATCTGGTGTTATTTCAAACATATGCAAATATCAAACAAACAATAAAGAGCGCCCCCGGCGAAATGGCTCGGGCTGACTCAGAATCTTTGAAAAATCACGTATCTACAAACAACAGGTAGCTTAGACTTGCGCGTTTTCACAGTCTGCAATCTCTGACATGTCGACTTGCCCTCTCATCAGTTCGAGGGCATAAATACGACAACGCTATCAACAAAAAAGGACAAAAAAAGAAGACATTTATTGTCCTAGATTTCTCACGGCAAGCTCGTTTATCCTTTTATCTTTCGTCTCCCTCTTGCCCTACAAAAAATGGCAGCCTAGTTCGCGCGCCTGGTGTTGTAAGCAAACAAGACGGAACGACCTGCAGTGTTTAGCTTTATGGCTCAAAGTGTTTTATGCTGTCATGTACATCTTCTATACGCTCTTTGGCTTAAAGGCCCGCCTGGGGTATAAAAAGAGAGAACAGGCATGAGGGACAATTTATTAATTTGAATTCAATTTGCACGCTTCTTATCAGAGAGCCAAGAGTTTTGTATTTCAGTCAACCTGTGAGGGCTAGACTAGATTAAAAACAGAACTGCATGTTACACGATAACATATGACACGGAACAAAATAAAGCACGCCACATCGTGAAATAGCTTCGTTGGCGCTGTTCTACATCCTTCGAAGGCCGCAGTTTGGCTCGCGACACGACCAGCAGTTTTGTTTTTTTTTTAACACAGAATCCACTGAGACCACCCTACACAAGGCATGCGGAGAACAGATATTGTCGAATGGATTCTATGGTATTTTTTTTCTGTTTTCCTTGAGCGACGAGGGGTGAAATGAATGTAAGCTAAATTTGGGCATTCAATGAAACTGGATTCTTCACTTACGCATCTCGCTATCAACATAATTATCTCAGACAGGAAATGAATATGTCTCCGTACGTGCTCCTGTTCTCTCTCTCTCTCTCTCTCTCTCTCTCTCTCTCTCTCTATATATNATATATATATATATATATATATATATATATATATATATATATATATATATATATATATATATATATATATATATATATATATATATATATATATCTGTCTATCTGTCTCTCCCTCAGTCTCTCTCACTCAGTCTTTCTCACTCAGTCTCTCTCTCATTTTCAATTTTTCAAAATGAAAATCGAATTTCCACTTATGCATCGCGCTATCAACATAATTATATCTCATATAGGAAATGAACATGTCTCCATTCTTGCTCCTGTTTTCTCTCTCTCTCTCTCTCTCTGTGTCTCTCTGTCTCTGTCTCGGTCTCTGTCTCTGTCTCTGTCTCTGTCTCTGTCTCTGTCTCTCNCTCTCTCTCTCTCTCTCTCTCTCTCTCTCTCTCTCTCTCTCTCTCTCTCTCTCTCTCTCTCTCCCTCTCTCTCTCAGTCTCTCACTGTCATTTTCAGTTTTTCAAGGATGAAGAATGTCAGGAAAAAAAAAAGAAAAGGCAAATTTAATCATGAACCATCTTTTTGTTTGAAGACATCTTTCAAATCTGAAGCCAGGAAGAGCGCATTGTTAAAACACGTCTTTATCTACACTGCGTTGGCTTTGTTCTAAAGCCCAGCTAAAAAAGAAATATGCGATCTTAAGAGAAGATTCTTTCTTGCTTAAGCACAATACACCATCCGTGATTTACTCTTAATCTTGTTGAATCTGCGTGTAGACTAGAATTACTCAGGAAATATTCTTTAGCCCTTGCCGGCAAACATAAAAGAAATTGCGATTAATGCACATAGACATAGATATTTCGGTGCATGCATATATGAATTGCTTTTTACCTTCTCCTCAAAAAGGCCAGATTTGAAAGGAGGTGAGGCGTGCTTGAACGTTGTGGAAAGTAAGGTGTTGATATTTCTGCTGTGACCTCTTTTCTCTTGAGTGCAAATCGTACGCACTGATAGGACATTCTTTCTAATTGTGATACGAGGGTGCATCAATAATCTTCTTCATGTGACCACGAAGACAGTTTGAAACAGATTTTCCAGTCATTGTTGCACACCTTGGAAAAAAGACATACACACACTCATGACAAATATCGGAAATTTCCAAACCCACGTATCGAAGCTAGTTGAGTCATTATAAAACTGCCGAGCACCTGTTTCTTTTTTTTCACTAACTTATTGAATAGACTGAAATGAGAACATTTTTTTTTCAAAGTTTCTGCACGGGTATTGCAAAATCTCTCAGGAAAGCTCCGGCGACATCCAGGTAATTTATGAAGTAATTTGATCTGCCCAGGGTTAACCGAGCTGCTTACGTCAGCTGATAACGGAAAATTGATTTTAATAGCAAAACTAGGCTCATACTCTTCCTAGAGATATTGTAAGTCTTTAAAGCACTGGCAGTTATGAAAAAGGTACGTTTAAGAGAAGCAGCCAATATCATCTAACTTTGACATATATTGTCTCCATCCTGTGTAAATTATTGTGACTAAGACAGAATTGAGATTATACTTTCATTACCAAAGAGCAGATCCTACTGTTCTCTCGTGTAATCGAGAGTAGTAATTATGGATAAGTCCTCGTATTTTGTGTGTTGCGGCTATATTATCTTCGTAATGACGGGCCTGTAATGGTAATAATTCTTTCCTGAGTATTAAAGACAGGCTACAAATATAACCGTTACTACCACCCGCACACGGCTTCTCCCTCCCCTCCCCTCCCCACCCCTCTGCTATATTGGAACAAGTGTAACCTTGAGTTAATGGGTAACAGGCAGTCTCCTAATAGTGTCACCTTACCATAGAGGACAGGCATTAAATACAGCCAACACAGTCGGTCAGTAGGCACTGCTAATTAATAATCTAATTGCTTTGGTAATAATTTGTCTCTGGAAAGTTCTAGATTTAGGTGAAAGCGTGATTAAGAACCAGTATAATGCAGTACACACACACACACACACACACACACACACACACACACACACACACACACACACATGCACGCACACATATACATACATACATACATACATACATACATACATACATACATACATACATACAATATCCAAAATCCGCTATTTTGACTTTCAGCAGTCACATTATACACCCCGAAGATAATTCTGTACACAAGTATATAGAAGAGATCAGTACCAACAGTTAATGTGCACAATATTATAAATATGTTTCTCAAGATATTAGTATGTGAGGATTTTAGTATATTATTATGGAAATGTTAGTATTTGAGATTTACTAGATCATTTTGTGTATTAGAATCATTTTATACCTGAAGAAGATCTTATGAGATCGAAAATTTGCATTAATAAATCAGCTTTATTTATCTGTGGAAAAAAACTTTTTTACATCTGTTTCAAAGTTCTTTATTTCAAAATTTTTAAATAGATATTGGTTTGTGAGATAGTTTGGCTTCACCAACTCCTCATGCCCCCTTACAACCTGCAGAAGACAATGCAAACGTCCCTGACCGACTTTTGGCAAGGGATTTGGGTTGCTAATTTATTTCGGAGCAATATGAATAAATGCTAAATTTCTCCTATTTTTTTTTATTTCGCTTTTTATCTCATTCCCTCTCTCTTCTTCTTTCTTTCTTCTTCTATTTTCTGTCCATTTTCTTTTCTTTCTTCCTCGTATTTATCTGTCCTCATTCCCTGACACCTCTCCCGGCCTTTTCGCCCACTCTGTCCTGCTATTTCCTTCTCGTCAATGAAAATCTTTTCTCCCTAAGGCTAGACATGACTCAGACTTAACATAGATATACAATTCAACAAAACGGAAATGCAAATGTGCCTTATTATAACACCCCGGGCAAATTGTGCTGTCAGCGACTTGAATTTCGACGCTTTTATGTCAGCTTCTTGAAACTCATCTTGAACTCTGGGCCGCACAATTTTTTTAAAAATATTTTTTTACGATTACAACCGCTGCTTTGGTCGATTTAACACTCTGGGGTGTCACCTAGATGCACTTCATGAATGGGCGAGATCGCTTATAATGAATTACCAAAAATTTTTTAAAAAGTTCGGGTCCGGAGTACGCATGTCCGCCCAGTAATCGAGGCATGTTTTTTTTATTCGGAATACACGGAATACACATAGCTTGCCCTGTTCTATATAACAGTGGAACTTGATTATTACGAAAAGATCCGGACTTTGGAAACTTTGTCGTTATAACAATGTTCAGTTCCAGTAGACGATATAGAGCTAAAATTAATTCTTATTTAATTTTGAGGGATTATGTTGATTCTTAAAAGCAGCCATGGCGTTAAAATTAATTTCACTGTGTTATGAGTGTACAGCCACCTCCTCACACTTTCACTGTTTACCTGTAAACGAAAGTTTTACACTATCTGTGTGACTCAGATTCATAAACTGATCCGCTGATTTATACCTTTTCATCTTCCTTCAACAACTTCTTGCAACCTCTTTTATTTTTGCGTGACCCATTTTTGCAAGGCCGGGTGTACTAAACAAAAAAAAAAATCTCTCTTAAATCATGTACTCATATATCATAGATTACTCCAAGGACATTGGGGATGCGAGTGCGTAAAACGGTCAAGTACAATCATGTATTCGTGCAGTCATACTAATCAAACAGTTATGTACTCGGACATCATAGATTACTTCAAAGGCATTAAGGAAGCGAGTACGCTAAGCAATTATGTACAACCACACATTGTCCTTTCTCCACTAAAATAAATCATAGTTTACTCCAATGGCATTGGGGAAGGGAGTACTGAGTACGAGGAATCGAGTACGCAAAAAGGTCATGTAAAATCATGTACAATCATACTATATATCATACTATATAATCTAAGCATACAGTCATGTACTCGCACATCATAGATTACTCCAAGGGCATGGAGGGAAGCGAGTACGGAAAGCGAGGATTCGTAATCTCGATCCTATCTTGATGCACCGTAAAGACGTCTTGCTGCCTTGCTGGGCGTGCAGTTTGCTGAGGTATCAATGGACGACCTTGCGACGAGCGCAGAATAGTGCCGAGGGCCGAAACCAGCCAGTGCACACAGTCGGTGTTTGCCCATCAAACACACCTTGTGGTCTCTTACGAAAGCCAACTTTTCTTTTGACAAAACTGCGAAACGCGGTGACATTGAAGTGTGGAAAAAAAAAAAGAAGACAGTTCTGTTTTTGCTAAGCTTCCCCTTCCCTTCCCTCCCGTTGACACATTTCTGAACACAACACAATACAATAGTAGAAGGTGTGGTTGTTTTGGTGGAGAAAAGACAATCGGTAGGGGCAAAACGTAAACAAGGAAAGCAAATTCAAAGATGTAAAATAATAGAGCCTTATCAACTTGAACTTTGTATGTCTTTCAGCCAGTCAAAATAAGGCTTATGTCGCTAGGCTAAGGATTGAGGCATCAAGACCTGTAGGTGAAAAGGACCATCCAGTATCACATTTT
Organism: Ellobium chinense; assembly: GCA_033807755.1. Taxonomy (NCBI): domain Eukaryota; kingdom Metazoa; phylum Mollusca; class Gastropoda; order Ellobiida; family Ellobiidae; genus Ellobium; species Ellobium chinense. Next base: position 105,721 of record JAWQUT010000151.1, on the reverse strand, counting down.
TGTTTGTTGCAGAAATTGAGAGTAAACTGATTTCTCCACACAGAAACAGTGATGTTATGGGTAAGTGGTCAGTAATCGTGGATGATTCGAGTTTTGTGGGACTCATTAGATGACTTTCATAACATAAATTGTTTCTTAAACTGCAATTCTATTCAGGATTTTAAAAAATTCCAGTGAGTGACTAGACTAGTATGCCATTTCAAAAAAAAAAAATTGCCAGAAACTTGATTTAGCCAACGAGCGACTTATGTCTCATTTTGACTTGCTGCAAGACATGGAAAATCCCCGACCTCTTTGTTATGTTCTAGTATGGTGTCCAGACTCATTAAGTCAAGCACTTTACAAACGTGCCATTATGGACTGACCCCTAGTATTCGTGTTGATGAAGTCTAATTCTATGTTCACCATAATTAATATGACATCGCTTTGATGAAATATCCGGATAAACGCCTCCCTAACCGAAATTCAGGTTTTCCTGCCGTTGGAACTCTAATAATGTCCTTCATATTGTACCACAACCTAAGACCAATAGCTTCAGTCGTTTTGTGGTGCGATGGGAAAATGTGAAATATTTCTTTATGTAATTCACCTACTCGATAGAAGCACATACCGGTATGTTGCACTAATCTTTTCAAGCACTTCACAAAATGGCACTAGTGAGAACGCTGGTGTTTTAAATTTACATGAGGCAGTGAAGGACTTTTGCACCAAGTAATGTCAGTGACAAAAATCCATAGTCTAATATCTTATATTGTATATAGGAGCTAAGTAAGTTCTTATTTAACAGACTTTACTATACGTTATACAGCATTCACTCGTATAGCTTACGTCTAAAGACTTGCTTAGTTAAATGAAACATTATGAAACTAATATAGTTTGGTTTTTTTTTGCGTCTTTTAGGTTTTGACATTTATTGTGATTACACCCAAGCAATAATGATTTGTAGCTTGTGGCATCCTTCAGTCCCCTCACCCCCCACCCCTCATCCCCATCCCTACCCCCATCCCTTTCTCCATCCACTACTTTGCATAACAGACATCATTTCAGCCTTGAGCCCTGTCTTTCTTTTCCTTCCTCTTCCTTCTCATCCCATACACTCTCCCACGCATGCAGTGCGTAAATACACGCGATGATCGCTAGAGTTCATAACAGAAAGAAAAATCATTATCTTCTTTCAAGGTGTCCTCCACACACCCACCCTCTCTTGCGCCCATCCTTGCGTCAAAAGGCATCNTACCCCCATCCCTTCTTCCATCCTCTACTTTGCATAATAGACATCATTTCAGCCTTGAGCCCTGTCTTTCTTTTTCTTCCTCTTCTATCTTATCCCATACACTCTCCCACGCATGCAGTGCGTAAGTAAATGGGATGATCGCTAGAGTTCATAACAGAAAGAAAAATCATTATCTCCTTTCAAGGTGTCCTCCACACACCCACCCTCTCTTGCGCCCATCCTTGCGTCAAAAGGCATCTTTTGACAGCCCTGGTCTTCCACTCTGTAGTTTACCTCCAAACATTAGAAATTCGCAGATGGCCCTTAAGACTTGGGAAGAGCTACTTCAAAATCAAGGCCTTAGAGCTTTCGAGTATTTGCAATAGACCCACTTACTAGAATTTATATTGGTCATAAAAAATATCTTATAACCCAGTGTCTTTTCACCAAAGTGTTAACCGGAAACTTTCTGTTTTGTCTCATAGAATTATATTGGCAAATTAATGATGTTACCAGTCCATAACTGGTGTCCGAAAGAGTAAATTAATGGTGTAAACAAACATTAAAATAGTGACAAGTTATGAGTATTTTGAAAAGCTACTGGAATCATTCAAAACATTGGAAAAGAATAGAACTATAAAGTAATAAACTTTTGGCATTATTATTGTTGTTTAAAAGAAAAAAGAGTCTTTAAAATATGGACGTATTGTTTTACAATCCAAAAATAAAAAGACCAGTAAAATTTACCAGCACTGTGTTACTTTAAAAAAAAAAAAAGAAACTACTAAAATATACGAGTGTTGTATTACTGTCCAGAAAGCAAAAAAAAACAACAACAAAGGTTAAGAAAAATGGCTTTTACTACTACTCCAAAAATGTTTCGTTGAAAAGGAGGTTATGAAATGAGCCTAGACGTATAATAAAATGTAGCTTTACCTGTCAAAGGTAAACAGAACTTTAGAGTTTAAAAAAATAAAAAAAAAGATAAAGGATAGGTGCAGGTCCCAGTTTATTCAATGAAATGGAACATGCTGAGAGGGCAGAAATTAAGCGGGACAAAGTATACAGCGAGAAAAGATATGAATTAAACATAAAAAAACAAAACAAAAAAACCAAAAACAAAACAACACCACCTCTTCCTGCTTTCTCTGGTCATACTATTAGATACAAAGCATACGAGCGATGTTCATCTTACAGCATGCATCAGGAATAATTATACAAATATAAAGTAGTGTTGTGAATGCTGGACTGGGGACCATCACATATAGTTGCCGTCGAGCCCTCAAGAATGGTTATACTGTTGGATTAAGGATCGTTATGTGGAAGAGTTAAATCTCTACCATGATCATTGTTGTAGAAAATGTCTTGGGATAACACTTCATTCATATTTTCATCAGCCCAACCCTCTGAACAACTCCCTCTCGACCAGAAGCCGTTCGACGCCTAAATACAATACCCCATTAAACTTCTAAATCCAAATTCTAAGATAGAAAGCAAAAAAAAGTGTTTCTTATTTGTAAAATTGCACTTCGCAAAGGGACTCTTTGAAAAAGGGCTCTGCTACGGATAAATGCGATGTTATGTATAAATTAAAACAGGATTTCGTCTGTTAGCTTAGAATTATCTGAGCTACACTTAAAAATTAGTACGATTTTATCGGTATTTGCCAGTGATATTGCTTATTGCAAAAGTCCAACATTGGCTAATATCGGAGAAAGAGCACCAACGTTCTCATTTTTGTGATATTTTATGAAGTGCTTGAACAAATTTAATGCAAAAAAAAAAAAAATCCACAATGTACTCGAATCAAGTTTCATTTCATAAAGTAATAATCTTCCGCAGTTTTCTATCGAAATTGTACTTCGCAAAGAGACTCTTTGAAAAAGGGCTCTACTACAGGTGAATGCGATTTTATATATAAATTAAAATAGGATTTAGTCTGTTAGCTTAGACTTATCTGATCTACACTAAACATTAGTACTGAAATAACAACTGAAACTAGAGATCTGAGGGTTTGATGCGGCATAACTGGCAATCCAGATGCGGCAAACCTCATATTTTGATCAGGGTGGCGTTTATCGGGTATTGCATCTAAGCGACGTTCAACGTTCTGTACGTTCTCCCACCTCAGCCCTATCTTGCCACATGTCTCTCTCTCCGTTTTTCCACCTACTTGGTTTATCTCACTTCCTTCTCTCACTCCGTAAATATCTTCATAGAGAGACCTTCGTACACGTCAAAAGCGTAGATTTGTAAGGTTGTTTATCTCAGAGAGGAAGAAGAAAAAAAAAAAGAAGCCAGGATAGCAAAGTGGGATCATGGGTGGCGAGAAACGGCGGCGGCGCCAGTGACATGACAATTACCAAACACCTCACCACCCCCCCCC
>JAWQUT010000151.1:74429-86468 GCA_033807755.1 Ellobium chinense | reverse complement strand
AAAGGGAGGGATTTTATTGTGAATCTGTCACAGGTTTCATGAAACATAGAGTCTACTATAAATTAAATTGATCTAGATCTGAATGGAGCGTAATTCCTCGTTTTTGTTGTAGATCTAGATCTATTGCAGAAACTAAAGAAAATAAGTGTGAACTAATGCCCTCTTGGCTTAAAAAAACAAAAAAAAATGCCAATGGCTGCCGTTCGTTGCTTTAAATACTTTTGATCTGCATTCATTAAACTGAAGTCAAGATGAGTTTTTCCAGAGCAAGAAGAGTTTGAGTGCATAATTTGTGTGCAATGTAAATTTATGATCTTGATTTTTAGATATGAATTCTATTAATCTAAGACAAGTACCAACAAAGATAATTTATAACAACACTATGTACGTGCATGTCATACTAGGCTTTTTTCTTTAAACCCTTTTAATCTGCCTTAGACAGTGGATGTGCGAGTATGTATGTTTGTTGAAATGTAAAAAGGCCCTTGTGTCTGTTTTTGAATTCAGCAAAATTTAAACCTGAATACAAACTGATTTTGTGGTTTTTGTACTGTATTCTGATTGCTTTGTTTAATTTCAGAAACATGTTTAAAAACATCTCCATGGAATCCCAGACTCTTCTCCTCTGCAATTTAGAGACTGAGGAGCTTGATGATTTACTTCTGCTTGGTTTCCTTCAAAGACCAGTAAGACAGAAATTCACACGGTAAGTTGCTCAGATAGTGAATAGAGTTTTTTAAGGGTTTCTTAGATTGACTGGCAAATTTCCAATACTATTTTTAGTTTAATCTTAATGCCTCAGTACTTTTTAGATTACAGTTGTACTGATAATATGAATCAGCAGTTGTGTTAACAGGATTCCATTGCAATTATGGTAGATCTCCAGAGAGTGACTTTGTTCATGCAGCAACTGTGTTATATAATTTACATATATGTATGTGTGTATTAATGTATTGTATGAAATATATACTCAAAGATGTATAACAGTGTAAAACAAATTCCTTCATTGGTCAATAAAACTTAATTTTACCTGTAACTGTAACCTTTCATGTCATTTTATTGATAATATTGTTAAGTTTTTTAGTTTTAGTCATCAATTAATGCATGGTTTTTCTTTTCTTTTTGCCCAGCAGAAGTTTTAATTTAGAGCTGCTCTCAGACACAGAATGCTGGAGAAATTTTAGATTTGAGAAGGAGCACCTGCCTAGACTTCAAGCGGCCTTGAGGATCCCGCCATATGTCATTACACCAAATCGTTTAAAAGTCCCAGGCATAGAGGCAACCTGCATCCTGCTGCGACGTATGGCCTATCCTAATCGTTTGAGTGATATTGCTCCAATGTTTAGGAGAAGCCAGATTGACATCAGTTTGATTTTCTCCACAGTTGTAGGCCACATCTACGACATGTTCCGGGACAAAATTGAAATTTTGAACCAGCCATGGCTGGACTGCAATTCATATTCAAGAGCCATTCAAAACAAAGGTGCTCCTCTAGACAACTGCATTGGTTTTCTTGATGGCACAGTACGCCCCATTGCACGACCAACTCAAAATCAAAGACTAGTGTACAATGGACACAAACGTGTACATGCTTTGAAGTTTCAAAGTTTAATGCTGCCCAATGGAATAATTGGACACATGTATGGACCTATGGAGGGCAGGCGCCATGATTCTGCTTTACTTGCAGAAAGCAATATACTGAATCAACTTGATGGTCTCGGAAACATATGTGTTTATGGGGATCAAGGCTACCCCATCAGAAGAAACTTGATATGTCCATTCCGCGGCGCACAGTTGTCACCCCAAGAAACAGAATTTAATAATGCCATGTCTACACTGAGGACCAGTGTGGAGTGGGGGTTTGGTGACATCATAAAACAATTTGCATTTCTTGATTTTAAAAAGAACCAGAAACTGTTGCTTCAACCAGTTGGGAAATATTATTTGATTGGTACTCTCATTGCAAACTGTCGCACTTGTCTGTATGGAAACCAGACATCAAGTTACTTTGAACTAAATCCACCTACATTAGAAGAATACTTGCAATAACAACAACATACCATATACAGTGAGAACAACCACAGAAATGGAGCGGAAGAAAAACCCATCAGTTTCAATATATTCTTCATATATTTACATTACTAATTTTGATTCTGCTGTGGTAGGAATCTTTGTAGCAGTGCCATAAAGGCCTGCCTCTCCTCCCGCTGCTGCTCCATCTCTTCCCTCCTCAGCCTTAATTCTTCTGCTCTCTCCCTAGCCCTGTTCTGTTCTCTCTCCTTCAGGTACTCAAGCACATCATGTTCTGCAGGTCGTTTCTTGCCTGAAGAATAAAGTAATAAGAATAACCTAGAATTCAATGTTAAATCACTTACACAAAATAGAAATAAGTTAAAGGATTTACAGTGTAGCCTAACACAGTACACTTTAGAATAACACTTTTATGTGTTCAAAGAAGTAACCAAACTTGAATGAGACCTGTAATCACAAGCTTTCAATTTCAGCTGTTTGCTTATAGTGAAATACTCTTCAATGATCTTATAGTAGAAGAACCCATTTTCTGTCATAAAAGTATACACTGCCCATGCATTAAGAAATATGTGATTATATACTGTGCATTTAGCTGACTTGAGAAAATTACAACAACATTGTACGAATAAAGTACTATAAGCAGGCTAAGGGAGCGAAGTCTAATATTTTTCTCCCCATAATTGATAAAAAATAATGAAGACAGTTCAGTATCTTATGTATGAAGTGTATATTGTGTCCAAATTTTTTTTAACAGCTTGTATAGTAGCATGTCCTCATACACAGGTATTACATTCCCAAGCATAAAAACATTCCAGCACAGTAATCTCTGGAGAGATATGTATTATTTGAAATATAAAGAAAGTACCTTTTCTTCCTTGAGGGCTTTTCACCTCCTCCAACTGTTCATTGTCCTCATCTCTATTTACTGTTTCATCCGGTGAGGATGAGGATCTTATCATGCCCTCCATAGCCTGTAAATATAAAATATTATCAATTTGGTAATGATCAGAAGTAACATGTATCATATATACTATGTTTGCCTTACATTCCCGTGTTTCATAATGATCAGAATTAAGTTGTGTTTTCCTTACATTCCCATGTATATTTGTAATATCTATTTAATATGTTTCTTACCTTTTTTTTTTTGTAAGCTGTTCACAACAGATACATTTTGTTGCAGAATAAAGTTTATAATTAAAAAAAAAAAACAACAGTATGGTATGAATCCATAGAATGCATAGGATGACTGAATGAATATGACTGAATGAGACACACCAATTCTCTAGTCAACTGATATGTTTCACACCCAAAAGGGAGAGGAGATTTAAACAGATCTATAATGTGTCTGACTAAACAATAGAGAAGTTAGTGTACAAAACACTACTGTGCACTGAAATTTGTATTCATTTCATAAATAATTTTCTAACTCTACCTGTCTACGTATCTCCTCCCCTCGTTCCTTATCCGTCTGTCCTTTCTTTTTTTCCTCCTTGGTTTTAGCCTCCTCCTTCAGTTCCAGTATCTCCTCTAGCAGCTGCTCCTTTTCGGTATACTCCTCTGTGATTCCAGAGCTGCAGATATTCAAATAATAATAGCCATGCAAGTGATTTGAGGGGAGAATAAAAGCCATACAAGCGGAATATTTGTACTAATCACATTATTATTTCTCATGCACAATTAACTAAAACATTTAATCTTCAAAACTGCTTATGTTAATGCTCTACACAAAAGTTCAAACGTTTGATCACATAAAAGACAAAACAAATCAAACAAACCATAACATTCAAAATGCAATTATAATTTATAAAGAATTGCATACCATATATATATACTGCACAGACACACATTTCTATCATAAACAGCACTTTCCATCAAGCACACAGTCAACCATTCACAGAGAGAGGTTCTTTTTTTACTAGTGTTAATACTCCTCTCTTCCACCACCCCCACCCATTTTCTTTTCTTATGTTGCTTGCCTGAGATATCGGAATTCACAGAATACTTGTGACTCGCCAAGTCAGAATGCTAGTGCTTGGTATTAAACAAGGAAATTCAGCCACAATACAAGCACTCGTAAAGGGGATTTCTTAGTGTTCTTTTATGATCTGGCATGCCAATAAAAAATAAAGTATAGATAACCATTTAAAGACAAACCTTGCAATGTTAGTCCTTTTAGTTGCTCCATATTGCTCCAGGAGCAGGTTTGTTCTTTCCCGAACAGATCTCGGGGTGACAACTGTGGCTGGGAAGCTATCAGCAGCCTCTAGATTTGCTGCAACTGATTTCCAGCCGAGGCCATTAGGAAGATCGAACACTCTAACCGCCACCACCTCTCTCAACAGCATGAGATCCATGGCATCTGAGAATTTTAATCTTGATACCATTTTCTTTCTCCAAGTGATATGAGGATCTAGTGGTCTTCTGTAAAACAAGCAAAAGTAACAAAGTTAAGAATGAATGAGAGAACTGTCTTTGTTAATTTTATATTTGATTATAGTGAATTGACATATATTACACTAGATCTAGATCTAGTGTTGTTTATTACAAACTTGGTGTGTAAAGATGGTGCCTGCATGAAAATGATCACTAGACTAAATCTAAATAATCTAGACTAGACTCAAGGGAGTGATTGAGAGAGAGAGAGAGAGAGAGAGAGAGAGAGAGAGAGAGAGAGAGATGACCTTCTTCACCTGCTGATTCAGATAGTCTAGTCTAGTACTATTCAGAATACACTTAGCCTAACTTGATATAATCAATACTGATCATGTTTAGGTTGTATTTTGTCATCCCAACCTCCCTTTCCACCTTTCTAGCTACTTGAGTTCGGATTATTTGACAAATTGTAACATTTAGCTAAGGATAAATTCAAAAGAAACAGCGAATGCAATGAGCCTGTGACTGTGATGCAGGCGATGGCGGAGGCCACAACACTCGGAAAAAGCTGTGATCAGTCACTGTTTTGCTGATGCTTTTCTGAAGCTTTTGGCGCACAATATCACTTGGAAATGGCTGCATAAGCAAGCAGAAAGGTTCCTCTAATATAATTTGCTACATTATTATAAACATTGAAAGCATTTATATAAAAAATCTCACCTTGAATGCACGACGATAGGATGTGTCTTCTACAGTCCTCACGAGGCTATGGGGCCGATCGGAAGTAAACAACGATAGCTTTTGCACACGTCACTCAAGGGGAATCCCGAAAGTAGGTCAAATTTTATTGGTGTTGCGTTATCGTAGTGTCAGCGGCACGATAACGAAACCTCAGTAATGTCTGAAGGGAACGCTGTTACACGTCATTTATGTAAGCCACAACGCATTTTCGCTATGGAATGTGTCTGTCTAGAATGTAAATTGACAATCTACGGAATGCTGATGAGTCGTTTCAATCACATCGAGACAAGAATCTTAATTTCAATGTTTTCTCATGGCTTTACCTTTAAGGAAACTTCTTCTGGTTAATAAAATTTTTGGTGTGAAAAAAAAAAAATTAAAGGAAAGAAATCCTTTTCTATCTCCAAAAAAAAAAAAACTTTTACCCCATATTTTCACTCCTATAATTATATGGATATTACAAACGTTTTTTTGTTTCTTTTCCATTTTTGCGTGTGCTACTGGTTTACATAAAGCACAGATTGTAAAACCTGTAATGAAGTCTTTGCATGTCAGCTGTGAGGAATTACGAGACAGATGGATGGGTAGATTTAACGGTAATCCCATATTTTACATTACATTTGAGCAAAGGAGGCCATGTTTGTGCAAAAACATATTTTCATTTGAGCAAAAAGATATTTTCATTTGAGCAAAAAGAGATTTTCATTTGAGCAAAAAGAGATTTTCATTTGAGCAAAACGATATTTTCGTTTGAGCAAAACTTTAACCTTACCTATTCACTCAGCCAGGAGTATTCCATGGTTTTACGGTAATCCTCCATTACCCTCTGACCAACTTGGAAGTGGAGGAGTATTCTTCTGTTGCCCCACCCCCCNGGGGGGGGGGGGGGGGGGGGGGGGGGTCGATATAGCTTCATAGATCCTATTTTCACATAGTCTAAATGTATTCATTACTCCAACTCACATGCCTGGTTTTAAGGATCGAGAACTTAAATCTAGTGGCGAAACTCCATTTCTCTCTGCCCTGCACTTTGTTTGCATTTGAATTATGCCAGTCTTGAATTAAGTTCAGAAAAACAATTACCTTTCCTCCTCTACCAGTCAACCAGAAAACCAAATTAATTTTGCTCATTGGTAACATGCAAATTTTTTTTTTTTTTTTTGCTAACTCTGCTTTTGCCTATGGTTGAGTGGTTTTGCTCAAATGTGCTTTTTACCAATTCCATTTGGTTGGAGGTGTGGCAGTCAAAAATGAAAAAGAATGTAATTTGAACAAAAACGATTTTCTTACGAGGAAATTCCATTCCCCAGAAGTGGTAAGTGTGTGATTAGTATACATTGACAAACACTCGCCCTCCACCCCCACCTCTCAACTCCTCCCCCGCCTCTTTCTTCCTCATTGTTACTGACACACTGACACATTTCCGTGCTCAAACAGCTATTTTGAGAAGACCATATTTATTTAATAGCCCCATTGTGTTCTCACTCCATCGTTTGACTATCCACACCTTATACATTAGGACTTGGAAATAGATCGTGTTTGCTGGGCAAACGGTAGGTGAGAGGGGTTCTGACTGAGAGATGAGAGAGTTAGAAAGAGAGAGGCAGTGAGAGGCAGAGAGGCAGAGAGATAGGCAGAGATAGAGAGAGGTGGAATTTACAAGAAAGAGGAGAGAGAGGGAGAGATAGAGAGAGAGACGGGGCGAATGTTAGAGCGAGAGAAGGAAGCAGTAACGATGGAGGCAGACCTGGCAACGGAACTTTTATTTGTTAACCGATCAAAATAGAGGCGCTCTGGTCTTTGTACATTTTGGCTTCCCGAGAGAAAAAAAAATAGTGCATACACATCACCAAAGTAGCTACAAGATTATATCTAGCTAAAAAGAGCCTGTCATGAAAGAGCAAGCAACGCCATTTGACAACATGGGAAGAATAACTGCAGTGGTCTCTGACTTGAAGTGATGTTCGGCATATCTTGCAATGAGGACCTTTAGTTTTACTCTTTTGGAAGAATGCATGTAACCGAAAATGGGGAAAACGCGGAGAAGAAACGAAAGAGAGATAAATCGGACAGACAGACAGAGACAGACAGACAGACAGACAGACAGCTTGTGTTGTTAAAAAGGCAAAATATTAAAGAAGAAATCAAAAGAGACTATGAAATACGCATGGGGAGAGAGAGACAGAGGAAGAGACAGCGGAAGAGAGAGAAAGAAGAAGAAGGGAGACAGTGAAAGCGAGAGAGAGAGAGAGAGAGAGAGAGAAAGACAGAGAGAGAGTGAAAGAGAGAGAGAGAGAGTGTGAGAGAAAGGAAACACAGCATACAACAATGTTCATCGTTGAAGTTTACTGTTCGCAGCTCCTCACAAAATCGTATTATTAAAAAGAATTTGCGATTATACAGTGACTTAATAAAAAATACAGTACTATTGGACAGACAGACAGACAGACAGACAGACAGACAGACAGACAGACAGACAGACAGACAGATAGACAGATAGATAGATAGATAGATAGATAGATAGATAGATAGATAGATAGATAGATAGATAGATAGATACTGTAATTAAGTAGACGTTACAACTAAACGGAGTCAAATGTACATTGTGGTGAGGCATTGCTTCATAAATGAAGTCTACATGTGTCTTAGGTAGCACTTACATGACCTGACTGGTCTAGAGACTACACGTGCTTGTCTAAAGGTCATGACGCTCTTAAGTCAATTGCTTTCCATGATTCAGGTCCCCTATCACACCCAGGCTCAAGCTAAGAAAGTGAAATTCACAGTACCATCTACCTTTTCAAGGGGCATCGCCGCAATTCCGCAGTTTGGGATGAGGTATGGATGAGGCTGAGGGTGAAGGGGATACTTGCACGGATATTAAGAGAATGGCACAAAGACACTTCACTAAAATAATCGTTCATGTTGGACATAAAAAAATCGTCTTCAAATTTTTTTTTAAGTGTGTAGTTTTTTTTTTTTTTGGTATCATTTTGAAACACTTTTTGCGATTCCAGGGATAGTGCCGTGTATTAAAATGCATGTACGTGCTCAAAAACATCAGAAGTTTCAATCGTATAGGGAAATAATATTCTCTTTCTGTTACTAAAGTCCTTGTTTACAAATGCAGGGATGTGTTTGTATGGTCCCTGAGGCTTTGTAGACGATATGACTGTGCCCCAAGGACAGTAAGCCTACAGAAATTCGTGTACTGGCTCTAAAACTTCAGAAAGTTTCAGTTATGTGGGGAAATACTAGACTATCCTCTTTATTTATATTACTGAAATCGTTGTATACAATGCAAGGACGCGTTCAGTTGGTCCCAGCGGCTTCGCGGACGACGTGTGCTCACTATAACAACGGCAGCCAGGATTGCCAGCCTTTTTTTCGAGCTTGAGCCGAATCGCATTTGAAAGGGAGCCAAACAAGAGCCAGATAATGTCCGGAAAGGGCCTTTTAGGGTCAGAATTTAACTTAAGACATGAAATTTACTTTGAACTGTTTTACTGGCTATACTTTGATATTATAATTATCATAAACCTATCATTAAGAAGTGGTTAGTAAGATTAAATGGAAATAGAGATCGTTCTTTGATTTCCTTCCATCGGACAATTATTGCAGATGTGCGATCACTTAAAATGCCAGTTTGAAATAAGGATACGTTGTTTTTGGGGTTTTTGTTGTTCTTGTTTTTTCTTTTTGCATAGGGAATTAGTTGGTTTTGACCTAAAATCCACTGGAGCCGAAAAAGAGCCAAAGAGTTAGCCAGTTATTCAGGAGCAATGGAATTTTTAAAGAAGCCAAACATCTGGAATTGGGCTCCGAAACAGCCAAGTCTGGCAACCCTGACGGCAGCTATCATTACGTTAGCTGTAAATGTAGATTCAATGCCCCTTACGTGTTCTCTCTGCAGACCTGTTCTGCACTGAAATCTGTTCGAAGGTGAAAAGTCAGGGCTGAGTCGATGTCTGTGATTGCAAGCAGGTGGGGGTGATGCCTACAGCATTTTGGCGTTGTGTTTTATTCGAGAACATCAACGAAGTCTTGACTTATATATGACTCAATCAAACGTTATCAGATGGGCTCAACAGGTAGGGTCGAAGCTACAATACTTTTGTTGTTTTATGTCACCTGAAATGGGTTATAGATTGAATTTGAGAGACATCATTTTGGATCTGTCATGGCGTATAAGATCCAACGGCTTTGCACCATAAGGGGGTTTGGGCCAAACTTAGTTTTTGATCCTTAGCGTCATTAAGTTGTGTTCAACATCCGGGGGGGATAGGAAGGCTCGTCACAATATTGCCACACCATTCGAGGAGAGGGAGAGGGAAGCCAACGAAAAAATTAGGTATCGTTTACAGACGGTTAAGTCGTGTCTAGATTAGCAAAGCAATCTGACTCGTATCTGGGGTCGTTTCGTTTTACTGATTTGATATTGATGGATGGAATCGTACGAGTGAGGGCCGCTGATGTACCGCACGCACCCACTCTAAGTTTTCAGGCAGGTGGTTGATAAAGCTGGCGTAAGTCGAATACAGGTTATCGATACTTATTTTGGTCCATCGGGATCCATTGATCATAAAAGTAACCTTCACTCCCTTCAAAGTTAGAGAAAAATGGTTTGTGACTAAACACTTGCCAAAACCTGTTGTCCGAAACAATAAGAAAATTAATGTACGAATTTCTTGTGGTCATTAAACGTTACTAGATACTCGATTTCTTAATATTGCTGGAACCGCCCGGCACTGTTGTACTTGATGTCACAATGTTAAAGGGTGGTTTGCACCGACTCACATCTCGTGTAATGTTACTCTCCGGAGCCGTGACGTCATTTATCTCTTCGCTCAGTGACAGGTCTGGGGGCAAGTGGAAACTACCTGCCTTTTCTCTTCTCTCTCTCTCTCTCTCTCTCTCCTTTTCTCTTCTCTCTCTCTCTCTCTCTCTCTCTCTCTCTCTCTCTCTCTCTCTGTGCAAATTTCGTTGGATTTAGCAGGAAATGAGGAAAGGAGAGGTCATAGCTGCTGTTCCCCTATCTCCGCCCTTCCCCGATCCACCGGTAGCTCTGCCGTTTGTCAACAATGAGTTATAAAATATATATTTAATATTATTATGGTTGCATAATAACAACCTGCCCGTACATTATTGTCATGACAGAAAAAACCCTCTGTTTTCAATACCAGAAATGCCCATGGACAACAAGAAGTGAACGCTTTTTCTTCCTATATGCCTACATATTACAGAAGAAGCATTCCCATTGTGATGTCATAATGTGCAGCGTGCAGCTTTCTAGCCCAAGACAGGCTACCTTCTCTGCTCTTTATCATGACAAAAAAACCTCATTTGATTTTCCCTAGATTCCAGTTCTAGTTTTCCCAGATGACCCTTACCGTGGGCTTGAAGTTACTAAGCAATATGGTGGCCATAGAGTTTTCAGCTGAAGGCGAATGCTCCTTCTTTACTGTGAAGTTTGCCGTGTCAAAGAATGTTATCCACCATCGCAAGAGAGTTCATTTTGCTGGCATTAAGAATGAGAATCAGGAGTCATTGTGGTCGTTAGGGATGCAATCTAAATAGTTTAGGCAAACAAGTTCTTTACTAAATCAGTTTTCACTAATATTGATGTCTCGTTCTAAATCAGTTTTCACTAATATTGTTGTCTCGTTCGTTTGTAGGCCCTGGAATAAGAATGTAGATATGACACGTTTTGTCTCGAAACTTTTCATCGAAGGTCTTAGCATATAACCGGCCAGGCCGACTGTACGTCACATATAATTGTGGCCGGTTCTATGCAAATACCGATGTGATGTGTTCTGTCCTGTGTTCTGATTTGCTCTGTTGTATCATTCACAAAAATTTACGTCACAAATAGAATCAGCTGTTAATTTCACATCTAGTTCTTAGCGTGTAATATATTTAGCGTAATTTGGCGCTACCTCTGTCATACTCTCCGTAAGAGATTCGTACTTAAAAACAAAAGCTCTTCAATAATGTCTTGCAGGTGACTTTGTGTGCATGCGCACCGGGGACCCTCCGCACGCGATAGTGTGACTTCACACAACATTCTCACCACTTAACCCTCGACCCCGCACCAGACAGAATAGGTGCGAAATCCTTGTCAAACACTCGTTAACCCTCAACCCTCTTTGTTTACCGATGTCACACCTTCAGATTTGTTTTCGAAAAGTAGGTTGCGTTCAAGCAAAGAAAAAAGAAAAGGCAGTGGCGTCTCTACGGAAAACACCGCCCGTGGCAAGCGCTGAAATCACGCATCTGTTCAGATAGCTGATACCCATCTTGAATAACTTTACCTTACCTTTAGCTCAAACAAAAAAACAAACAAGTCAGGCTCGTTGATCTTTGTATTGACAGTTTATGACACTACATGAAAACTACAACTGTACCTTCTTTGCTTTCGCTGGTGCATATTGCTCTGTGGTTTGTAGTACAGTATATGGTCATGTAGCTCCTAGCACAGTATAGTGGTTGTATCTGCTGATTACCTAGTATGACAATCAAAGATGGATAAATCTTTTTAAGCCTATCCAAGGATGGCTTGTCTAACTAAACCAAACCTGCACAGTGGCGCCCCGTGCAAGTGGCGCCCAGGGCACGTGCCATTTCTGTCACACTCAAGATACGCCACCGAAAGAAACGTTAACAATGTTGTTTCCCCACATATAGACAGAGCAGTCTATCCGGAAGTTCATTAAATATTTTCCTCAAGGCGAGGGTTAATGGGAACAAACATGTTTTAATGAGGGTTTCGCGCTTTGTCCTTAGGAAGGAACTCTAAGACCCATTCTTTGTATTTGTATGCTTGCTTTTGTCAACTTTAGGTGTCATTGCTTCAGGCTTTGTCTTCGCCCCTTTCTATCCTCCCCTCCCCCCCCC
>JAWQUT010000151.1:30510-47035 GCA_033807755.1 Ellobium chinense | reverse complement strand
CCCCTCCCCCCCCCCTTAAAAGAATATAAGCTTTCTTTAGCCGAATAAAAGTTGTGTTATTGTCGATGATCCTAACTTCAACTTATTTACCTTCCAGCCTACCTACCTACATACCTACTTAGATACCTTCATGGCAAAGAGATCATCCTTACCCCCTGATCTCCCCTCCTCCTCACCCTCCTTTTAAAGTATAAACTATAACGATTTTTTCAGCCCTATAAATGCTGTGTTATTGCTTCCAATCCTACCTCCCACCTACATACCTTCCAGCCTACCTACCTATATACCTACCTAACATCCCCGATGGCAAGGAAACTTTGCCTNTGCACCCTGACTGAGCCCCAAACGCAGTTCAGCTTGGCTAGCCCAGTAGTAGTCACTTCGAAAATTTGACTACACAGGGTAACTCGTGGGCAGCTCCTCTTCTACTGTATTATACACAAAAAATCATCATTCGAACCCAGACTGAGCCCCAAAGGCATCCCCGAGTAGTGTTAAAATGTCCATGCCTATAGGCAAAAATCAAAATGCCTACCTTCCACAAACGAGGTCAGACGACTGACTCTCTTTTCCCATTGGGCGAAGTTGAATGAAATCCTGTGTGTTAGCTAGCTAAAGCTTGCATCATCCCGGTGCCAAGGTTGCCAGACTTGGCTCTTTTGGAGCCAAATAGCAGTTATTTCTCTTTTTAAAAAGCTCTTGGGTCTCAAACTGATTTGCTCTTTGACAGTTATTTGGTTCAAACAGTCAGGTTAAAATTGACTAATTTTTCAAATTTAAAATACTTCTATTTCTCTCAAAATAGTATCTCAAATGATCGGGCTTCTGTCATAATTGCCCGATGAACACGGATAAAAAAAAAATGATCCCATCTCTATGATGTCGCTCTGGTGTTTGTAAAACGATTTATGATAACTTTTAAGTAAAATCCTGATTCCTGTAGGCCCATTCCGAACATGGTTTAGCTCATTTTTGGCGCGTTTGCACGCAATTTGGCTTCGGCTCGCAAAAAAGTCTGACAACATTGCTCGGTGCGTCTAACATAGGTCCAGACTAGATCTTAGTCTAGAGTTAGACCCTAGATAAATTGAAACCGTGTGTTTTGGTAAGATGAACTCAGTGGACCTCCTAACAAATGTGAATGTTGTTTTGAAAGCAGCCAATGTTGCCTGTAAGCTCTCTTTTAGAATCTCATGAAGAAAAATAAAATAGACTAGACAAGCTCAGCTATGAACCAGACACGAACATGAAATACGATTTTCCTAGCGATGGAAGTAAAGCTGATCATTAAACCTATTCCTTCAACGACATCGCCACAATATATTTACCCACATAAAAGACGTGTCAGTTTTATCTACAGTGAGTAGACATAAAGTGAATACAATTAATACAGTGCTGTTATGGTTGAGTTAGTTGTTTTTGTCTCGGTTGTGGTTGTTGTCATGATATTTTACTGATGTTATCATGCGCTCTTGGTATAGATGGTGCAGCAAATATTAGCCGTATTGTCTTCCGCACCAACGAAAATGTAGGATGACCAAAAGGCAACAGTGCGATGATTTGCGTGGCCAATGTGCAGATTTGCCTACCTGGTTTCGACCCCTGCGCTACGCCCCTGGTTACTGTCTCCGATCCTTCTATCTAGCTACTGTACCTTCCAGCCAACCTACCTACCTACATAATCTACCTAACGACCGTATCTCCTGATATCCCTCTTCCCTGCCCTTAAAAGAACACAAAACGATAATACTTTCCTTAGCTATATGAATACTATGTTACTGTTCCTATTTACGATCCTACCTTCTACCTAGCTACTTTCCAGCCAACCAATATGTATACCTACCTACCCACCTCCATGGCAAGGGAGACTATCCCCATCCCCTGACCCACCCCTACCTCCCGCTTGCAAAAAAAAGCAAAAACAAAACTATCATGGTTTATTTAGCCATTATTATGAAAGATGATGCAATTTTAGGACCAGATTCAGCTGGTTACTGTAATCATGACAAACAACGCTCATAGTAATAATGTTCAATATGATAGCGGGAATTCCCACAATGACCACCACTAAAGCTACAATAATTTATTGCTCGGCAGTGTACACAACATGGGTTTATTTATAAAGCCAACATGAACATGTGGTGCAAAATTAAAATAACAATGATCCTGCCCCCCGTTATAATCTGGGGTGTAGCAAGGGTGGGTTTTTCTTTTTCAGTAATCTAGCACTTACGTTCAATCAATTGACTGTCGGGGTCCGTCAGTGTTTATGCCCATTGAAAAGAAACAAAAAGTATCGCTATATCTCTATCAACATCGTCATCTCATGTTGCACATAAGTACTGTAAAAGTGCCATTGTCAAATATCACAATATAGTAATCATTAAGCAACCATAGTACAATCAATTGTAATACGGCCAGATGCTTGTAATTTGAAAAAACAATGGAGTATGGGATCTCCTTCCATTAGTAACATCTAAAAATGACAACTAGAAGGTTAGCAGTCTTCGAAATGATCCCCATGTAACAGCTAAATTGAGGCTCTATTCCTCATGAACTCCGCATTATTTGAATGTTTACCGTATTGTCTAGGCATAAATCACTCGTCACCAAACTTTAGACGAATTGGGGCATCTGATAACGATAAAAATAAAGAAACTTACTTAATGACTTAATAATAATAATAATGCGGTTTATCCAGGCTAATGCCCGTTCACACGACTTCACACTATTATAATCCCACCAGGCCTAATCACTCTAGGACTTTCACAGCTCCCTGGGGAGCATACAGTGCCGCTGCCATTTACAAGCGCTGATCACTAGCATTCTGACAATATTTTCCACTGCCTATAGCCAGGTACCTATTTTACAGACGGGTGGACTTAGGAAAAAGTGAATGACAAGTAACAACATGACCGTGATCTGAAATCGAACACTAGATCTTGGGTAGAGCAGCGTGACCGAAAGGCATTACAACGTTGGACGCAAAATTTAAAAGTCGTGGGCTCGATTTCCAACTATGGGCAAGCCTTGTGAAAGCATTCCAGTCAAATTTTCCTTAGTCTATCTGTCTGTAAAATAGATACCTGTCTATAGGCAGTGGAAGATATTGACAGGATGCTAGAGATTATCACCTGTAACTGGCGATATGTGGTCTCTAGGGAACTGAGAAAGTCTCAGAATGATCAGGCCTGCTGAGGTAATAATAGTGTGGAGGAGCGGGAAAGGAGTGAGCATAAAGCCAGGATACGACACTCATAAACCATATTACTTTTCTTCCTTTTCATTCCTTTAAAACAACCATGGCACCATCGGCTACATAATTTCTCGGAAATAAGGCAGCAAATGGTATGATATAAAAACTCCTGCAAAAAAAAAGGATAGACATGTGCGTATATATTAAAATTTTGAAATTATTGAAAGATGAGAAGTGATGCTTTTGAGGAAACTCCTGGAATTTCATTACAAAATGTTCAGAAATAAGATAATCAGAAGATTTTTAAAAATAGCTTTTGAGTCCCGAGACATAGACTACAACGTATAGAGAATGAGTTTACATGCGCTGCTGCTAAGTGTTACAGAGTACTATAAGATCGTTTTATTGTTTATCGTAGGTCCCTGTAGAAAGAGGAGATATTATAACCTGTGTTGCTCATCATCCTAAAAGTCGCCAGAGTCAAGCTTCACCATGGGTAAGTTGCCTAAAGAAAATGCTGAAACGGTATGAGATTTTTTTTTCGGGGGGGAGGGGGAGGGGAGGAAGGGGGTTAGAGGTGGAGAAAGTAGAGACATGAAGATGGAGTAGGCCTCTCTTGTGGCGGCCATTCGGTTGTTTGTTTTTCTGAATATCAATACTTTTGATATTCATTAATGTTGATATCAGAATCAAAACTCAAGATCTGGAAATTTGATCCCTTATCGATACTTCTGATGTACGCGGGAACAGCTTGTCTGACCCAGATTGCCTTAGAAGTATCGAAAGGTGTCGAAAAAGACTGAAATGGTTACCTTGTATCCTGTATCAGAGCCGAAATTAGATTGATATTTTCGATACATGTAGAGAATGGAGGTGGATATTCCGATACCTAGATAAGCGGTTATCTTTCCATCATTCAGCTACACACATCTCTTTAACAGCCAGTGTTTGATATGTTGTGGTTTTTGTTAAACAATGGGCTCGCATGACCTCAGACTTCGTGTAACTGAAAAAACACTGATACTTTGATACTTTGAAATGTTCTAGCCATGACTTCGTTTATTCCCTTGAGTAAACGTCTTCAGCATGCTATTGTTATTGTTATTGTTATTGTCATTGTTCTTATTATTGTTACTAGCAGGTTACCCGCTCTACGAACGGAAAGGAAAGAAGGCTGAAAATAAAGAGTATATGAGATTTATGAGGAACACAAAGTACAGATGATAAGACAACATATATATTGACTAGTAAGCAAGAATAAATGAAAAAAGTACAGTCAGACCACAAAACTTTCAAACTCACCGACTGTTGTGGATTTCCGTCCGAAGAACTTCATGGTACACCACATTGTCAGTTAATCCATTTTTTGCAGCATGTATCCATAAATTGTATTTTCATCACGTAGACGTAGCTCAGCATCTAGATCTAAATCCTGTTGGTGTCGCCGCTGACGAACATTTTCCTTCCTTTGAGCATAAACCCTAATTCGAAGCATTTGAGGCCTAGCGTTTCTAAGTTTTCTTGGCATGGCACTGACTGGCACTCACATGTTGACAAAAATGCCACCCTTTACAACATCTTCCTTCCAGATTAGCTAAACAATGATTACGCCCGGTCCGCACAAATAAACAAAGCTTCACCACGTGCAATCTGAGAATGGCTGTTCCGGTCTGTGACGGAAATGACGGACTTGACGGAAGTACATTAGCACGCCGTATTCGCAATCATTAATTGATAGAAGATAATTATCACTCAATTTCTGAAAAATGTATACGTTTTCGGAACAAAAATGTTTAGACCACGTACAGGTTTGGTACATTTATATACGCTTGCCAGGTTTCTTTCCTCTACGTTGCGTATTAAATGAGCCTTTGCGGGAACAACTTTGGGGCCAAGCTCCATTATTATATGGTTGTTTTTGTTATTATTATTATTAACATAACGAGAACGCCCTGCTGTGTCAGCTGGGTTACCCATGTTACTGTCTCGCCAGGACTGGCGACGCCTGCGCACTGTGATATCAAACGAGCTAGATCAGTTTTAGTTTCTCTCGGTCGGGCAAGGAGTGACCATTGAAACAGTCATCCGCATTACCCATAGACAGTAGTTTTGATAACAGTCGATTTATCTCGGTCGGGCAAGGAGTGACGATTGAAACTGTTATCTGCATTACCTATATAAAGTAGCTTTGATACCAATCGAGTTAAACCGGCCTGAGCTTATCTCGGCTGACCAGGGACTGACGATTGAAACCGTCATTCGCATTACCCATAGACAGTAGCTAGAGTACTAAATCAGACCTTTCTTTTTTCGGTACTTTAGCCCGTCAAGGGTTAATGTGCATATCAAAATTTTAAAACTCATGAATTATGGACAAGCAGCCATCGCAACGATTATTGTTTTTCTTCGGATAAACGTATTTTTGGAAACAACCGCAAGTAATGATATCTGGAGCCGACTATTGAAAATAGAAAAGTGGGAAGGTAGTGATGATGATGATGATGATGAGGATGATGGTCCGTGAGGAAGAACTATCATCCGAAAATTTGAAACATTTTTGAATTTTCAAAGACACATTTGAGAGTATCTATTAGTTTGGAAATAATACTGATGATGATGATGATGATGATGATGATGATGAAGATGATGACGACGACTGATATTTCATCTTCATTTCAGCATACGGGGGTCAAGAACAAAGTGGCATCTCTCTCAAAGATGTTAGGGCTAATCAGGGTAACTCTCTTTAGTACTCTCTTATCCTTCCCTCCCTCCCTCCCTCTCTCTCTCTCTCTCTCCTTCTGACTCTCTCTCTCTCTCACACACACACACTCTCTCATTCTCTTTCTCTCCCTTTGAATCTATCTATCTATCTATCTATCTATCTATAGTAAGTAGTGAGTTTGTTATTCCAGTGCTTCATTTTAATAGAGTGTTGTAGCGAAAAGAATCGATATTTTACAGCAAAACGTTGAACGTATCTGTGGAGACGTCAGCTTCAGCAACAACTCGACTCCGCTCCGCTTAATCTCAATCCAGGTAACAGCAACGTCTGCTTAATAGCAGTCCAGATAATGGCAACTTCTGCGTAATCATTACCTTTACCTAACAATAATAATTATGCTGCATTTTAAACAAAAACACTGAATGATTGCAACTTCTTTTAATTGCAATATCTTCGACGCTTCCGAGGAGTTACGATTAAGAGAAGTCGACTGCGTTACCACCAAACGCAAAGTAAAAGTAACAGAATAGCAATAATTGGAAAGGAGAAATGAAGGGGTGAAGGGGACATAATAATTTATGTTTGAAAAGATTTGTATTTCTCTCCTTGTCCTTTTTGATTTTTCTAAAATTCCTTAGGCCCCTTTGAAAATGAAGTCATTTTCGAAGACGGATCACTGGTAGAAGCTGAAGACGGGTGCGAAAAGAACCCTGGGCACAAGGAATTCCACCCCGTGTCCGAGTTCAGTACGAAACATCTGCCAGCCCAGTACAATGATGAGGACATAGTTAAGACAGTTAAGGCCATCGCTGATGTAACCTGCCGTATATATGTGAAATACGTCAGCACGGATAGGCCGGACACTTTTCCTGACAGCGGAGGAAAATACCCGTTCTCTGACTACAGGGGAGGCAAATGGGGACGATATGGTACTGGGTAGGTCATGTGACCTTTTTTTGCTACTGTTGTTGTTGTTGGTGGTGGTGATGGTGTTATTGTTATCGGTGGTGGTGGTGGTGGTAGTGGCTGTGGCGGAGATGCTGTGGTGCAGGTGCTGCTGCAGTTGCAGATGTTGCTGTTGGTATTGTTGCTGTTGGTATTGCCTTCTCTAATCAAGGTTTATAGTCAACTGGTCGCTCTAGAGCAAGAGTGGACCATCCCACATTTGCTGTGTTTTGAGAAATTGAGGGATGAAGTTTATGTTGCCACTGAGTTATAGAGACTCGTAAAAGAAAATTTGGTGTTAGAAGTCCCCACGGTCAAAAATGGCAATTTAACCGATATTTATAGCAAGATTGAGTCAATATCTATTTATAGAAACCTTTATCGTTAAAATCGCAAAAATGTAGGATGGTTCACTCTTGCTCTACGACGGCCAGTTATATTTAAGAATAAGTGTTAAACAGATCTTCTTGTCAATGATTCTCAGATGGATCGTCCGTGTCAAAGGAAGATACACAGAAGCTGACGGCAAACTCTGTCCCTGCCCATCATGTAAGTCTTTACCAGAAGCAGATCGAAGCAAAACATGTGGCAAGATCATGATCTGGACAGCCAAACATCTGATATTCGACGGGCAGGAGGCACGAGAAAGCGAAGTAGAACTCTTCCGCGACGAAGATGCCAAAAGAGGTGCGGCCGCATCTGACCTTTACCGCTTGTACCCGTACCGAATGTGGTATAGCGACATCGAAGGAGACTGGTGCGGTGTGATGTGTGTCACCCATAACCTTCCGCTATGGGACAGGCTGGGGCAAATGTACCGACTGTGTGAGAGACTGCAGCGAGATACTGACAAGAAATACAAAGCCAGCGAGGAGCGTTTGGCCATCCTTGTCTCCCACCCTCATGGCTTCACTAAGCGGGTCAGTGTCGGCACCTGGTCCCACCGGCAAGAGCTGGAACATGCCAATGACAAAGTGCAGACCATCTACGTCTACAACTGCCCCACTTGTCGTGGATCCAGCGGCGCCCCTGTATGGGTGCTTGGACGAAAAAGAAGGGGTTTGTTCACGTCCCATCCACATAGCAGGGTGGACGACGCCAAATTAAAGCAGAACAGAAGCGCTGTCGGATTTGACTGGTAATTTCATGCTTTGGCGATACATGCTGGTTAAAATTTTCTCTGAAATCCCAGTAAGAGATGAAATCCAGAAATTCTCTATTCCGGGACTTACACACAGCATGCCTGTGAAAAACACAGTTTGCCTGTGTAGCAAGTCGTGGTGTTTTTTTTCCACCGCTGTTTCACAAAACGCTATAAATATGCGCTGTTGTTTTTTTTTCTGCTTGAATTATCCTCGTAAGTACAAGGCAGAGGAGAGAAGAAGATGAAGTTGAGCACCAGTTTCTCAACGTCGCCATTATCACTGACCTCTCCACCACAGCCGGCGTCGCTAAAACCGCCACCGGCATTACACTACTACCACCATCACCACCAGCACCATCTTTCCATCACCACCATCACGATCGCCACCAGCATCATCATAACCGTTACAGCAACTACCACTACAGACACTGAAAGTCTGAACATCACAATAGCAGTAAATGAATCAACTGCACAAGAGGTATCAGTGTCCTGGAACTCCAATGCAGAATATATTACATTACACAAGACTAACACCCCATTTTACAAATGGACAGGCATTCAACGCACCAGCGGCGAAAGAATACCTAGCGCACCGAAAGGCATCATAGACGAATGCATTAGCCTCGGTGAAAAAGTTGGACGATTGACGAATCGGGCGGATTGAAAAGTTCTATCGGAGATTGTATTTCGTTGCTATACACATTCTTTTTTTCAAAAGAAGGGTAAAAAAAATAAAGAGGACTGATGTGTGTAGTTCCTTTTGTGTATTTTTCTTCGAATTTAGGTGAAAATCGCATGTTTGTACGTTACGTAGTTCTCAAGAAATCTGTGACACAAATTTGGCTGAAGCGTTTTATTAATATACATGTATTACGTTGTTGGATCAGTTAATCACTTAATTATTTTTTTTAAAAATTGACCCACACACTGTGTACTGAATGACTCCGAAAGGAAGAGAAAAGTACCGAAAACATTATTCAATTGAAGTTGAAGATAAGACGGCTCCGATTTGTATATACAACACTTAACTCCCTCCACATCATTTTCTTTCCTGTTTCAATTTCTACAGGTTTAAAATTCATTTTTTTTTTCTTTTTGGCTTTCTGTTTTAGAACTTGATAAACTCAGCAATAGCATTTCAAAAACAAACCTAACATTGGAAAATGCATTTAAAAAATAGTGTAATAAATCCCAGGTACAATGCCATATTATGTCTCGCAAAGCGGGTTTACTGTTGTAAATTCTGTCATGTATAAAGGGACATAACTTGCTTAACTAGGAAACTCATGCAATACAGAAGTTTAGTAAAAGTTGTTGCCCTTCGTCAATTCTCTTTTTTTATTATTTTTAAATTTTGCTTTCAAAATTCTTAAAGGTAGTTCAGCCAGTGACTTCTTCTGTTCTTAACATAGATTAGTTATGTCTTAGTGCTTGTAGGTATAAAGATGCCAATCTTTTTTTTCATTCACTGTTGGCTGTATACGGTTTTACACTCCTCTTTAAATTAGCCATGGTCCCATGCCGAAAGTCTTTTCACGCATTTTCCTTAACTCTTCCTTCAGATTTTGAGACATCAAAGAATGCCTCTAAACCAATGAGATTTTAAGAACTTAGGCAGTAAATCAGTCTACCTGTGGAGCAGCGTGGCCTAATGGTTACGCGTTGGACTCAAGATCTAAAGGTCCTGAGTTCGATTCCCGACTACGGTCATGTTGTAAGTGCCTTAGGAAAGCATTTCGTTCACATTTTCCTCAGTCCACCCGTCTGTAAAATGGGTACCTGGCTATAGGCAGTGGAAGATATTGTCAGAATGCTAGTGATCAGCGCCTAAAAATGGCAGCGGCACTGTATGCTCCCCAGGGAGTCGAGAAAGTCCTAGAGTGATCAGGCCTGCTGGGGTAATAATAGTGTGAAGTCGCATGAGCGGGCATTAGCCTGGATATGAGACTTATAAACCTTATTATTATTATTATTATTATTATTATTATTATTATTACCTAATATTTCAGGCCTTTTTACATAGTAGAGAGTGTAACCTTACTTACCTAGCAACAACCACACAGTCTATACTTGAGTGGTTAATCCTCATTCTATTCTAAGTCTGCAAATATATATTTGCACCTTTCTAAGCCTTTGAAATTAAAATCCAATACCTTCCTCCCCTTCCCATGGCCAACGTTCTGCTTTAATAGGGACTATTTAAATTTGTATATTTTTGTGCCAGGTACAGTTTGCATCTTCATACCTAAGAAAGCTGTAAGCCCTAAGCATGTTCATTGCCATTGTATATTCGCTGGTTTATTGGTCATTTATATTTTCATTATTATTATTTGTTTGTGTGTGTGAGAGTTACATGAATGTGTGTGTGTGTGTGTGTGTGTGTGTGTGTGTGTGTGTGTGTGTGTGTGTGTACGTGTGTGTGTTTTATTTTTTTTTTAAATTTACGACAGTTGTAGTGGGAGCTGTGTCAAGTTTGTTTGAATAAAGATGGAAGTAGTGCTATCTTAGACATTTGGTTCATAGCGTTTGATAAGAGTTGATGAATGTTTTGTTCTATCACTGTCCTTGCTGAATATGGGCCGAGAGATACACTCAAGATAACAGAAAAGGGGGAACATGAAACAAGAGACAAGATCTACGATAAAACAAGTAGTCGAGTAAACTTGGATTTGAAAGTCCTTAATCTAGTTAATCTTCAGCTTGAGACTTTTTAAGGAGTTTCTTGAAAGGGAGTAAGTCCAATTTCAAATTTTTTAGATGAAGGGATGTATCAATGAAATCTTTCATTTTACATGTGTGTCTTCAGATGTCACCTTTGCAGAGCATATGAGACACTCAGACTTTTATAAGAGGCAGTGTTAATTGAAGATGGAATTATATGATACAGAAGCACGTGGTACACAACCAGGTAGCATTTTCGAATCATGGATTTCATCAACACAACGAAATTTCTCACTTCTTTATGTTGCCCTTCATGACAGTCTTATCATGCAAACAGAGGACACAGTCTCAACTTTACTGAATTGCTCTCAGTGATAATGTTCTTGTTCAGAAGGGCTGTTCTGTAAGTCCTTTTGAATTCGTGCATGTGACAAAACTTAGTCGCCCTATTAGGAAGGTTTACAGGACAGAGTATATTCTACCAGGGCATTTCGAGACGTATCATTTTACACGGTAAGTCATTCGTCTTTTTGAGCATTATCCTCGTCAGTAGTAACAACAATAACAATAACAATAACTTCATTCAGTCCAGGTACTGTTAGTACAAATTTTAATAAGCAGGGTTGTTAAAAGTTACTTTTAAAAGTAACTGTTACAATTACTTTACTCTTCTGAAAAATTAGCAATTGTTACAATTTCTTTACATTTTTTAAAGCAAAGTAACTGTAACAATTACTTTACTTTGAAAAGTAACTAGTTACTTTTCAGTTACCTTCAGGTCTCAGTTTCTTGGTTGTCCAAGAAACGAAACAAGCGTGCAAAAAATCAACTGGCATTTTTCACAAAAGTTATCACGGGTGTCTTTTGAGTGATATCCATTGAGTCATTGAATTAATATCTACTTTATTTGTGTTGAAGTCTCAAAACAGCAGCCATTGTTCGTTTTGGTATCAATGGCCATTTATTTTAATATCTTTTTTTTTGGGTTAAATCTGCTTCTTCACGAGGAATTTAACAATTCTCTGTAGTGCACAGCCTGTTTTAGAGAAATCTTCAAAATACATTCCTGTGTGTGTTAGTACAGTGATTTTCAGTCACCCAGTTTGTATTTTATTATTATTCCAAATTATCTTTATGATCCTTCAGTCGTGTGTGTCGTTAATTCAACCCCAGGACCCATATATATCGCTTTACCTAACGCATTGTGTTGAAAGCGTTTCCCCCTGTATACATTAGTGTGTGGTGTTTTTTTTTTCCAGTGAAATTGTAAATCTATGAGATTTTAGGTTTGGGATTAGAGAATCAGAAAGGGTTATCAATTGGTCAGTTTGTAACTTTGATCTTCTGTGGCTTGAAATGATAGATTTAATTGTCCCTTCCCTCTTTCTCTTTTAGTTCAATGTCATATTGTCTTATATATGTGCCTGCCTTCCTTCCTTCCCTGCCTTCCACCTTCTCTCCTTCTTTTGTTCTGTTATTCGTTCATCTTCAATTAGAAAAACTACAGCATCCAGGAAAGGTTTTGCCCAAACACAATAAGACCTCGATATCAACTACCGGTATGGTACGCGTTCCTCCTTCCTTAGTATACACTCCTAATGCATTGAATTGTTCCTTTCTTTACCTTTTAAAATAAACGTTGATCCCAAGTTACAAAGTATATTTATAAAGTAAAACCTCACTACGAACTATAAACTTGAATGGTCCCACTAGACATAAAGCATTTATTCACTAATAAATTATTCTGGGCCGTGATTCCATGACATCTGAGGCTGATCAACAGTTTAGAAAGACATACTAGACTAGACTATAACTTTTACTATAAAGGGCAGGATTTCCAAATGCATTTATCACCGTACAGGTAGATTTTGTAAAATGATATATTTAGACATTAGATGATAACGTCCCGTCAACAGACCGAGGTAAAGTGGTGTCTGCTACATCTAGAGAGATCTATGATGTTTGAGATGTTGGCGGGGAAGATATTATTGAACCCTAACTCTGTCCCTAACTTCATCCTGTCCATAAACCTAACTTTAATTGTGAATGCACACAGAAATCATCCAGAGTGCCATATGGCATTCACATATCGACGGCTGAGCGCAAGAAGTGACTATCTCCACTTTTGGTCAACTTGGAGTTTTCGACATAGGTTGGGTTATTTTTAGCCGCTTTTTCACTGGTATAAATATCAAAGCCGTATCTTTATTGGTTGCCGAGTTATTGCCATTTCTTTTTTGACTGTCTTCAATTTTCCCAGAACTTTTCATGCAAATTTGATGATCACCAAAATTTAAACTGCGATTTTTTCAAAACTAAGAAAAGTGGAGATAGTCACTTCTTGCGCTCAGCCGTCGATATAACCGAAACTGATACGCCTGTCTCAAGAAGCGACAACATGCTCATTGGGCAAGCAACAGTACTAGTCTAGACTAGCTCTTAATCTAGACTTCTAGGCCAGTTTAGATCTAAGAATAAACAACTTCCATAGATCCTTTTCCCTCTGAGTTTTTACGGGCTTGGGACCGTCACAGCCCTATGGCTATGGCCTCATTGAAAAGGTGGCCCTGAAAAGGGCCGTTTTAAGACAGAAGACAAGACAAGACAAAACAAGACAAAAGACAAGACAAGACAAGACAAGACAAGACAACACAACACAACACAACACAACACAACACAACACAACACAACACAACAACAGCCTTGCTAAGAGGCCATCACCGGCCTCCGCACAGCCACACCACAGCCCCACACAGGGTCACCCGCCAGCTGCACCAGCTGTCGCATTGTCTTTGGCAACGTTTGCAAATTTTATTCTTCAGCATAGTTCTCTTAGCGCGTTCATTTTCGGTGCAGTGTAGTGTAACCCGCATGATGATCGCGGATTACCGATAAGCTGCGCAGTTGCTGTCGGGGTTACTCACTGATTTGTGTCACATGCATGCAGGCACACGCAGACACAAGCACAAATAAGGTGGTTGAGAAGTCGGTCTTTACTTGGTCGTATTACCTATAATTTGACAACAATGAAATTCCGTGTGATCCTAAGGATATAATCTTAAAAATCGGGGAGAGAGAAAGAGAAAGAGAGAGAGAGAGAAGGAGAAAGAGAGGGGGGAATGAATTAGTGCAAAATTTATGGTTGAAGGGACATTTTCGTAAAAATTGAAGGACATATTAAATAGGGGACAATTCATGGAAGCACTAGTTTGCAATTATCATTTTACTGGTTGTTTCCCTTCCACCATTGTCTGGTCCTGTCTTGGATGGATTTTTTTTTTAGTTATTTGTGTGTTCAACGTTGATGTTTTTTCTCTTAGAATATCATTACTTTTAGATCATCATCATCAGCAGCAGCAGCAGCAGCACCAGCAGCAGCAGCAGGAGCAGCAGCAGCAGCACCACCACCACCACTACTACCACCACCACCACCGCCACCACCGCCATCATAACCAGAGAAAGAAGAGAGAAATAGTGAGTAAGGGTGTGCAGGTGTGTATGTGTGTGTGTATTAGAGAGAGAGAGAGAGAGAGAGAGAGAGAGAGAGAGAGAGAGAGAGAAAGAGAACGAGAGGGACGAAGAAGGAGAGAACGAGGGAGGGAGAGGAGGGAGGGGAAAAGAAAGAGAAAAACAGGAGAGAGAGAGTGATTAAGTGTGTGTGTGTGTGTGTGTGTGTGTGTGTGTGTGTGTGTGTGTGTGTGTGTGTGTGTGTTTGTGTCTGTCTGTCTGTTTGAGAGAGAGAGAGAGAGAGAAGAGAGAGAGAGAGAGAGAGCGACAGAGAGAGAAAGAGAAGACGAAGTGTTGCAAAATTTGTGGTCTAAGAGACACAATTATGAAAATTTTAGACCGACATAAATGGGAGACAATTCCCGTGTGTACTAGCTCACAATTTTCTTTTCACTGGTTACTTCCCTTTGACCGTTAAGGTCTTTGACACCTATTGTTTTTTTCTTCTTTTGGCCCTATTAACAGTTTGCGTTATTCTAAATATACCACTGTGATTTGGGGAAATTTCTTCCATGGAGGTTAAAGTACTTCTTTTGCCCGATCTTTTAACAGGAAGAAAAAGGGGGGTCAACGCCCAAAATTTTTCACAAATGTCTTTTGAAAAAGATCACCTCAAATTCTGATTTGGTCCCCAAATTTCCATTTGGCTGGTTTTGACCGCGTGCGAATACATAGGTCTACACATTTTATTTTTTTATCTAGAAGGCTCAAATTGTACCTGAAACTTTAAAATTGGATGCTTTATTTAGATCACAGGTCATTTTACACATTT
Source organism: Ellobium chinense (assembly GCA_033807755.1). Lineage (NCBI taxonomy): Eukaryota > Metazoa > Mollusca > Gastropoda > Ellobiida > Ellobiidae > Ellobium > Ellobium chinense. Next base: position 32,085 of record JAWQUT010000151.1, on the reverse strand, counting down.
CTACACCCTAACACTGGCTGGCAGGGCCCCAAAAAAGGGGGATTTTATATATTAGCGGATTAACTGGGTTGTACACTATGAGTGATTTTCCCTTCTAATAGGTGTCACAGACCTTAAGCGGTTCTTCTGGTCATCGGCATCTACTATTTTTTTTTGTCTTCTTGAGGTTCTGTAAATCAATGGTGTTTTTCTTTATTTTTGTTTGATTTTGGCATTTTTTTCCCCAAAGACGTTAAAAAAGTTTTAATGCTGTATATTTTTATTTCATAGGAAGAAAAAGGGAGGTGAGCACCCAATTATTTGTACAAACCTCTTTCAAAAACAAACACTTTCTGACATGGTGCCTAACTGTCTGATAGGCTGATTTTTAGGGTTTGGCAGATCCGATCCTATAAACTTCAAATCCGGATTCGATTCCAGAGCTAGGATTCGATGTATCCGAAATCGAATTAGAGGCCCGAGGGAAGGGGAAATATTTCTGGAATTTCCACGTGTACTTGTTTGAATAAAAAGAATATAGCCACTAGATTTTATATGAGGTCGTCAATAATGTAGTTCATTTTAATAAAGCTAAAGGTTTACATCTGTACCCTTTAACACTTAGCTGGACCGGATTGATGACGGTAATAGAGAACCACGACACTGGAAGGCGGATTCGCTTATGATTCGTGATGCGATGGGGGTGATGATATCTCTGTATAGGAATGAGTGCAGACTAGGTGCGTTTTAAACTGGCCGACCCCATCCTCTTAATAAATTTTATTATATTTGTAAAACGAAGTGATAAAGCCTGACACCGGCGTACTCTGGCCTGCATTTGACGGTTACATTAATGTTCTTCAATCCTCACATATGATTGAGTAAAAACGTACAACATTTTGAGGTCTAGTGTCTGTGTTCAAATTCCACAGTTTACTCAGTATTGCCCCACCTCCTCCCGACTAAACGCAGGTAAGATCGCCCCTATCTCCCCCCTCCCCCTCCCTTACACCGCGGGCAGCCCGACACGACACAACCTGTCCCTCTTCATCCCTTCCCCCTGCACCCCCTCCTACCCGAGACTGGGTGGCGCGAAGGTGAAGCCTATTCTAGTATCCTACGTCCGTCCACTTCACCCCTTCCCCCACCAACTTCTTCTTTGCGGGTCAGGGCCAGAATTTTACGCTCCACCACTAGCTCCTTTTCATCTTAATTTCAAGCAAAAACACAGCTGGAAAATGATCGCCGGTAAACCAATGTGATCGCAGATTGCGCATATCTCGATTGTTTACATAATTATGACGTGACGATGTTTACGCAGCGAACAACGGAAGATCAGTTGTACCGTTACGTGGACACCATGATCTACTTGACTGTTTAGTTTCCCACAGGTACACGTGGTCAGACAAAAGAGCTTGCGCCCGACACCGGCTTGCTTTGATTTTTTTGTTCCCCCTGAAAATCCAATTCGGGCCGCCAAGCAAGCGTATGACATACGCACAAACACCCACCCACACACACACACACACACACACACACACACACACACACACACACACACACACACACACACACACACACACACACACACACACA
>JAWQUT010000150.1:1623265-1635648 GCA_033807755.1 Ellobium chinense | reverse complement strand
AGATTTCGGGGATTGGGGATGAGGGTCTCGGATGCCTTTTGGGTGTGAGCGTAGAACTCGATGATTAACAGTTCGATAGTACTGGTCAATGCTTTCATGACCATGGCTCGTTCTCTCTGTCTCTCTCTTTCTGCCCTCCCCTCTTCTCTCCCTCTCATTCTCTCACTCTCTGTCGCCGTCGTTCATTCTTCTATCTTCTTTTCTTCTTTTCTGGCTTGCAGATTTCTCTCCATTACATATCCAGATGAGCTTGATCCAGAATGATTTGTGAAGATTTTGGTTTTATCCTTCCCGGGTTAAGAAAATAGTGAAGCGCTGCTCAAACACAATTCTTGAGGGTGGTACCATTATATTATATCTTTACACGTGCGCCTTCCTTCCTCTTTATTCTCTTCTTATCCTCTCTCTCTCTCTCTCTCTGACTCTTTTTCTCCCTCCTCTATTTTCCTTGTTGTTCTTATTTCTTTGCCTCTCATTCCCTCCGTTCTCTCCATCTTACTACCGTTCCATCTTACACTTCCTCCTTCCACATTTCTTTCCTATTTATATCTCTCATTCTCTAGTCCTCCTTTTTATTCCGTCCCTCACTCCATGCTTTCATAGTACTCTTCCGTATCCCATCTCTTCTTTGTTGTTACTTTCTCCCTCCCTCTCTCGCACACTCTCTCCTTCCATATTACTACCATTCCCTCTGTCACTCCATCCTTCCTTCGTTGTCTCTTCTTTCTGTTTCTCATCCCTCCCTCTTCCCTCTTACTCACTTTCCACCACTGGCTCTCATCTTTCTCCATCCTTTTACTCTTTTCGCACCTCGCGCCTCCACCGTCCTTATTTTCTTCTCAAGTTCTCCCAACCTAACCAGCCGCGCAGTCATGGAAGAGTCCCGCTTGGACTACGATAGCAGAGTCCCGCTTGGAGCTACCAACCAGGGCAAAAGGCAGAAGATTCTTACATAAGGCTAATCGCGAGAGTGTATCGAACCGACCTTGTTACAGTAATGGAGAATTCACACTGCTTCGATCCGCTGTGACACTGCACCAGTAGGGGGCGTTATTCAAGAAAAATCGAGCAGGGCAGATTCGTGTAAGAGAGCGTGGGGAGAGAGAGAGAGAGAGAGAGAGAGAGAGAGAGAGAGAGAGAGAGAGACACACACACACACACACACACAGACAGACACACACACACACATACACAGAGAGTTAGAGAGGGAGAAGGAAAAGAGAAAGGAGAGATAGAGAGGGCTAAGGAGAGGGGGGAGAGAGAGAGAGAGAGAGAAAGAGAGAGACAGACAGACAGACAGACACAGAGAGACAGTTAGGGAGAAGAAAAAGGAGAGATAGAGAGGGCTAAAAAGAAGAAGGAGAGGAGAGAGAGAAAGAGAGGGCCAAAGAAAAGAGAGAGACAGACAGAAAGAAAGAGGGAAAGATAGGTGGGTAGACTGACTGATTTATTGATCGATTTATTGATTGAGTAATCGATTGATACTGAGCTGTTTTGAGAGTATACAGTACTATCAATAACATGGAATTTGTGTGTGTGTGTGTGTGTGTGTGTGTGTCTGTCTGTCTATCTGTGTGTCTGTCTATGTGTGTGTGTGTGTCTATGAAAGAGAGAGAGGGAGAAAGAGAAAGAGAGAGGGAGTGAGGATTATATGATTTACTATCACTTACTAGTGATTGTGCAATAATGATTCAGGCACGAAGTACAGTATATATATTATAATATGTACTGGATTGCAGTTTATACATAAAGGTCACGACCCTGAACAACTTCGCCTATAATGACTGTAAGTCTATTAATAGATAAGGTTAGGCTTGCAAAACCGTAATAGGCCTTAAAGCTGCGCCTTCCGATCGTTACAGTCGGTAGACAAGCCCTATTTACAAAATGACCGTGCACAGCACACTGCCTCGACTTAAGACGAATTTTGTTTTCATATTTCAGATACTAGACGTTTTTACATCAATTGTTATCATCGTAATGTTCAAGGGGACGGTCTGCAAAATTTCTGTTCTGTATGACTTGTTTTGCTCATGAAATTTAGAACCCCCCCCCCCCCCCCCCCNCCCCCCATCAATAGTACTGTGTTGTGAAACGTGTGATTGAATTCACAGTAGTGAAGTGCCCCACGTGCCTCGTCTCACCTTTTCTACTCCGGGTGGGGTTTGAATTTGAAGCTAGTCTACATGTATGAGCTTACAGAATATTATGGCTGGACACCCGTGATCCTGGACTCACTTGAGAGGCAACTACACAGTGAAAAGCCCTGGAGGCTTCAAGCATTGAATAGAAAACTCCCTACATCATATCTAAGAACTATTTGGGACTTATCATACGTCGTACAAGTGTTTGTATGTATATGGCCCATATAAGCGAAAAATGTTATGAAGTGGCTAGCGATTCGAGAGGGTTTGGTGGGGGCGATTTTANNAGAGACGCATGTACTGTGATTTGTGTTCGCTGACAGATAACAGATCGACAATCACACATTGTAACTGCTCCAACATGGCCTCGCCAACCAGCACCTCCACAACGGCGAAACAAGCTACCCTCTTGTCCTACTGTTTCCCTCCCCTCTCCCCACCTCTCTCTCTCTCTCTCTCTCTCTCTCTCTCTCTCTCTCTCTCTCTCTCTCTCTTTCTTTCTCTCTCGAGTTCGGTCAGGTCTTGAAAAAATTAGAGGAATCACAGAATATTTCGTAACAGAATTCCAAATTGTAGAGCTAATAAAAAAATCTTCGATTAAAAAGAATTTTTACGACCTTTTATGAAACTAAAAAGTGATCTGATGCCCTTTGGCACGTCTCAGGGCTTGACACCCTCTGGAATAAAATTTACAAAAATATTAATGATGCTGTCGAGTCTGCCTAATGGCCGTCAGTTTTACTGCAACTTCCGCTTTATCGAAGCAGCACTATCATAATGCCATTTTATTACTTTCGATAAAGAAGTCACAGATTGTAACTCGTTTGAATTCCATATTTTCCATGCTCACAGTGAGTTATTTTTTTAGGCGGCTCGACTATATCAAGTGGTCAGTTTTTAGAGTGTAATGTTGTGTTTGGTATAGGCCACTGGATTACTTTGAAATGTGATTTGTTGTCCTTGTCTTTTTCTTGCGAATATAGCATTCTTTTAATCTGGTTTGTTGTCGTTGTCTTTTTCATGCGAATATAGCACTGCATCATTAAACATGTTTTCTTTAACCCTGTAGGGCCTACTGTTCCATATTTGGCACATGAATTTGGAGAATATTATGTAATTATGATAAAAGGTAGTCCTCAACGAAGCAGCATACTATACTCGTATAATATGGCCTCTGTGACCACAGAAAGGTAACTGTGCTTAGATTTTTAAACGTTTTTCTCTAATATTGTATTAAACAAAGCCATGTCTGTGCACTCTTTACTCAGTACATATAAAAATACATTTTCTAACAGTATGTTCACTCTTGGGTCTTAGAGGGTTAAGTTACGTTAAATAGACGCTACTTAGTCCACGAGAAATTAGCGTGTCATTTACTCTTACAGCCTGTTACTTTAATGCTAGTGTCCTAACCTTCCACATAGACTTTTTGCTGATCATACACGCATTCAGATAATCGAACACGCTTGATCTGAACTCCTGGGGCATAATATGGAAAAAAAGGTTATTAGTAAATATGGTTGTGATTATCCAGTGTCTTTCTTAGAGCTGAGAAATGTAGCATTTTTGTCACGTGGAAAATACTGCGTTTAAAGGGAAGTTATGATTTTACGGTTTACGATTAAGTGCAGTTGGCGATTACTCAGTATCTTTTATAGAGCGTAGAAATAATAATAGCATTTTATCATGTGGAAAATATTGCGTTTTAGGGGAAGTTGGGATTATACGGTTCACTTGTAAATGAAAGCTGGGTAACACCCCATAGAATAAAACATTTTCTGGTAAATGGGTCCGTGGACCCATTGCAGTAGTGATGACCCCAGATCAGGCTCCAGATACATCTTGGAAAATAGAACGGTGGTCTAGGACCACGCGATGTACTAAAAACAAAAACAAAAAACCCGCGAATTCTATGTGAAGCTCTTTGGCCGTATGTATAGTTCAATCCTTCCGTTAGTTAACGCATTACAGTAACCACGGGAAACTCCCAAAACATTAGTAATGTTCACTGTAGTTAACGCAGTACGTAAATTGAGGTATGGTTATGCATACGGTCACAGGTCCCTAGTTCCATTTTTCAATTTCAAAGTTTTCTCATAAACTTGAACATGGCCCAAATTCAGAATTACCGGCTGATCCTCTGTTATTCGAGTACTTGAAGGTACTACTGTAACTGTATAAGGTGATCAGTGTTCCATGATAAGCTTATGTGTTTGGTATGCGCTGGATTAATTCAGTGATCATGTAGTTTCTCTGTCTCGCTCTCCTTTAGAAGCATTTCACTATTAATAGCGCTTTATCTAAGATGAACTTGAATGGCCTTATCGCCAGAAAAAAAAATGCAAGATGTGTCTTAAAAAGAATTCTTGGAAAGAAGCTCCGTTTTTCATTCCCTCTCTCATACATTTCTGTCTTCCTTTTTCTCTCTGTCTTTCAGAATCGTTTTTCCTCTTCGTGAATTTTATCAGGAAGATAAATAATAATAATAATAATAATTTAAAATCATAACCGCGATAAGCTTCCATCAGCAATTATTGTTAGTGTCATCTTGCTGATGTAGGAAGTAAATTTTTTAACAAATTTAGTTTAAGTCTATTCGCAGGGGGCAGGAAAAGAAAAACATGAAGTTTCAGACCCCTAATCAGATTGAAAATACTAAAGCGGACTCAATTTCAGCAGGGAATAGAATGCACCACGCATGAGGCCCAAACGTGATCGGTTGAAATTTAAAAAAAAAAAAAAAAGAGATGGCGTCATCCTTGCGTCACTTGCGTTTCTCGAGGGAACGAACACTTCTTGTTTCTTCATATTATTGAAATCTCTGACGAACAGCAGATTTTTTTTCTTTTCCGTGTCTGGCATCAAGTTTCAAGCATAAAGGTCAGTGTGTTGACAGTGGCAACAAACCTCATGTTTGTTACCCCAGGCAGCTATCGACTGGATGATCTTTCGTCAGTCTTCTGCCTTGTGTACATAACTTTTGAAACATGTGACTTCAAGTTAGTCCAGTAGAGTCTGTAAACAATTCATATTCCATTCCTACGTCCACTTACCCCCATTCCTTTGCTCCTTCAAAATGATGTTGTAAGATAACTCTTAAGTCTTAGGACTAACATATTCTTTAAGTCATGAATCTTTTAACTTAAGGAAAAAAATGGTCTTGCCTCGTCCAAAATATATATTTAACACCAGCATACAGGTCAGCAGCCGATTATTAATGGAGAAATAATTTACAAGATAAACCAACCAACCAACCAACCAACGCGACAAAAAAAACAAAAACACATTAAAAAAAACCATTAGGGAACAATTCAGTTTCTCTTTAGCATATCCTAGACGTTGGCAGCGAACAGTGGGTGGTTACTGAATGAGTATTTTTGAAAATTTTCCTCGGCTAGGAACTTATTGTCGCGAATTTAACTAGCTGAGCTTCACTTGCAAAAATTACTTCCCGCGGAGAAAGATATCGTCCAAAAAATTTCAGAGGGTTATTACTAAAGAAAAAAAAAAAGGAAATGTATAAGATGCTGCAACCCTCAAGGGAAAAGCAAATACTGTTATTTCTAGTGACAATCCTTCCTTATTTGGAAGCTATGGATTATAGTATGCTTCTCTATAAAAACGAACATGATTGCTAAATATGTTTTTCGACAGTCCTGTAATATTCCTTCCGATTACTCCAGAATTATGCCTTCACATTCACCTGAGAAAAACCCGTTATGCAGAGTTCGCGAAAAAAAACAACAACTCACCTATATAGCACCTAAATAAGGATGAAAGGATGAACTACTCGAATGAATGATGCAAAGAAACGAGAAAATAAAAATGATAAATTGGTGAGACGGGAATTGGACAGATGCCTTTGGCGAACTTTCTACCCCATCCCACCTTGTTGAGCAATAGCTGGTAACGTGCTCACTCCCAACTTTCGTCAAATGTCGTGCGCGGTTTCCTTCTTAGGCTATTGGATTCTGGCTGGTTCCAGGAAAAACGGTCATCCGGAATAAAAAAAAAGACAGCCGTCTTTTGTTCCTGCTCAGTGTCCAGGCACAATACTTACACGATAGTAGTTGACATTGGCTACTTTTTAACCCATTCAATCCCATAATGCTCGTCAATATCTGCTCAATACACCATTACTTTGTTGCTGTAGAGCAATACAAATATAGCTTCGAAACCACTAATATGGCCAGTAACAAGCCGGTAGACAATCATGGGGAAGTTGTTATCAGAAGATCGGGCAAAAGAAGTACTTTAACCTCCATGGAAGAAATTTCCCGAAATCACAGTGGTATATGTAGAATAACACAAAATGTTAATAGGGCCAAAAGAAGAAAAAACAATAGGTGCCAAAGACCTTGAGCTACTTGGCTGGGGTGACGTGAATATGGGCGATAATGGGACCGCTGAAACAGAAGAATTGCAAGTGAACATTGAAGATACCAGAAACAAATCTTATCTCCTTACGCCCCGGAGAAAGAAGGAGCCAATTGAAAGTGGAAAAGTGCTTCGGAGGTGACACACAAAAGACAAAGGGGGCGAGATTAATAGTCAAATCTGTCGAGACTAATCAGTAACTCCGTCAGAAAAAACGAACGACACGTCTAAAGAACGCATGTTGCGTCATTTTCACCACTATCAGTTTCAACGGGTGTGTTTTATTACTGCAATCTCTCAGCTTATGGCCGTCTCTAAAATTTTCACGCTCATACTTGATCCGGTAGTTTCTACTGTGAAATTGGCAGCCAGCTTATTCTTTGACGACTTGGTGGCGTTTCGTGACTTACTACAGTCATGGGGGATGTCGAGGAGATTCCGTGTACGGGTATAATGCCTCGCAAGTTTTGCAGTTTTAATGGTAAGTACTCGTGGAGTTTTTCTCGTTATTCTCCTGACTTACTTTACTTAGTACTCTTAATCCATTTTGTTGAGCAACTTCTTCTGACATGCTCACTCATCTTCTGTCAGATGTGCGTGGTGTCCTTCTTGGGACTATGCTGCCGTTTTATGACAAAAGGAAGAATGCACCATCGGGAAAGTTTTGAGAAAATCGCAAAAATGTTTTTCAAACTTTAAGGACTCGCCTTTATAATTGTTTATAGTTAACACTGGCGCTTAGTGTCCTTTTAAGTTCTCTAACTTCGTTATTTATTGAGATATCGTGATAGGACCCAGATAGAAATGTGCGTCATCATCTGGGGATTCCAAAACTATAAATAACTCAATTTGACCTACTTTGGCGCTTTCGTCCTTTTGTCATAAAACGGCAGTATGTATTTCAGCTGATGTTGGGAGACAAAAAAAAAAAACCACTAACAAACTCAGTGAGATCAAAATCGTCTCGCAAATTTTTCGTAATTGACCACGATCACCTTTCTGATTTAAGGTGAGAAAACGCAATTCACAGTGCTCACATCATGGTATAAAAACCGAAGCTGGTTGTACACAAAGGAACTACATTGTAGCTGGTGTTAAATGTCTCTCCCTACCTTCTTTCTTCCCCCACTGCTTTATCCTCTTCTCCATCTTCCTATTCCTTCCTTCAAAGCATTAATCCTTCCATCTGATAAATCTTTGTGAAGCCACGACCATCATCATCAGTATTTACAGGCGTATATTATGGATTTTGCTTTTGTCTTTCTGTTTTTCTGTCTGACTGTTCATTTCATTTCTCTATGGCTAATCAATATGAGTCAATAACAATTTTACAGAATGTAATAATTAATGATATCAGATATAGGAAGAAAGACGGGGGTCTTTTCCTACAATCATGTGGGCTTACGCTAGAACTTGAATGGTAATTCAGTAAATAAATATATGGATGACTTACAGATCTTCCCAACTTTTATTAGTCTGATCCCTTTCATAAAATCACATGTGACTTTATATGTATTAATTTCCCATAGATTTGTTCATAAAGCATATCAGTTATCACAAACAGATCACAGCATAGCATTGCAGTCGTGACTCGTGGCGTCATTGTCTCCAGCCGAGGCCAGGCCAAGGGCGAGACAGAAAATGTCAAGGACCGCACGATGGGATTATGTCTTGTTTTTTGTTTTTCTTTTGGTCGGAACTCGCACGAGAGAAATTTCATCAAAACTGGTTGGGATGGATGGATGGATGGATGGAAAGTGTGAGAGTGGGACGTAAAACGCAGTGATTCCTTTAGGGTCTCACTTCTACCATAATGCCCTTTACGTCCTTACAAAAACTTGGTAGATCTCTTTTCTTTTTTTCCCTACAAAACACTATCATCAATTTTTATGGCTACCACCCTTGTAGGATTCACCAGCTGTCGCGTTGTATATGGGAGAAGATAATGTTGGTCGTGAGTGGTTTGTGCACGCGCTAGTCATTCATATGGGCTTACTGAAGTACTGTAATGAAAAGTAGCTGAAAGGAACGTAACATAAGGGATGTTGACACCAGCGGACACATGAAAGTCACAGCTCTATGGCGGATCTGTTGGGATACCGCTGAAAGAATGTCAGTGAAGAAAGAAATGTAACAATCTAAACGTTTTCGCACATTTGTGTCACATGGAAACAATGTCAAACTGTAATGTTCATCTTGCAATGTTCTCGCCCTTTAGGTTTTTTTAAAGTATAGTGTGCTATAGGCCTAATTTCTCCATTGTGCAGTAGCGTTTAAAAAAAAAAAAAATTTGGGTGCCCATCAAAAACGTCCGTAAAGTGACCTGTAGAATAACGGATTTCGTTTTACCCACCTTCACATCTATCTTATAGGATCTATGCAGGCTCGCTCCCTTCGGGTTTCTTATGCACATGTAATGTGCTGCGCTATAATTTCTCCATTGTGCAGAGCAGTGTCTTATGTTATTATCATTATTGGTTACCCATCAAAAACTTTCGTAAAGTCACTTGTAGACTGACAGATTTCTTTTCATTCAGCTACACCCAGGCCTGTTTATTAAAGGCCCACATTCTGCTCCCATGTTATTGTTGTCTTCACGTCCTGATTGTATCTGTCTCTATCGGTTATCTTAACTTGCAATTCTTGAGCCTCAGGGTAGTCGTCTTAACTAAAAATTTTGGAGCTTTATTTATACAGTTGCATCGTTTAATAACAGCTTTCAAATTAACACGTTTATTTATACACAAAAGACACATTTTTAAATCAGACATAACCTTTTATGTATATATTCCTGTGATAATTAGTTTTTAATTCTGCAGTGTTTTCTGAAAGCTCTTGCTGCGGGCTGTTTGAGGGAATATTGTACGTCACTGAACTAACAATTGTTGCTGATTAGTACAATGGTGACGTCAACTCAAAATCTGTGACGTAACAATCGTGGTGGGTATGAGACACTAAAGAGTTTGCATCAGCTAATGAGGGTTAATCTAATGTTATTGCAGCAGTCAATCGGTGTTGATAAGCTCCATTTGGATCCATGTCTCCCGGAAGCTGTGTTCTTACCGTCTCACTACCTGGTTTATTCATAAACAAGCAAAATAGTACCCATTATTTATAAAAGGTATAGTCCTGCCATGTCAGGGTGCGAATGAAAATTGGGTTACGCTGCACCAACTCAGCTGCTCAGGCACAGATATTTACACAAGAAAGGGAGCTTCACGTTGTCCATTTTTCAAGATTCATATGGGATGTCTGCAACGCTTAGAAATACAGTAGTACTAATTGGTACAAACCTGGATGATTTACCTCAGCTCCTTTCTTCGTTTGTCCGAGACGCTTCACTCGGCCAGGTGGTCTAGAGCCAATCTGCAATAATCAAGTCAATATTTAAAGATGTGACAGGTATTTACGTTTCAATTGACTTGTTCCCGGGTACTGTGGCCAAGGTGGCTACCCCTACACCCATTGTTTGGCGATAGTGATACCCCCTGTGTACCCTGCGGTCACGGTGGCCATGCTGACGACATCCATTGTGCAGCTATGAAAACAGTTGACATGGTTGAGCTACTAAGCAGGGCTGCATGAGTAGAGGCGGGCAATCGGACGCTGGAACAAAAGAATTGAAAGTGAACAGACTACCTGTTCACTTCCCGAAGAAAGGGAGGAGTCAGGCATAAATGGAAAAGTGTTTCAGATATGACAAACAAAAGACAAGGGGGCGGGGTTAATAGTCAAATCTGTCGAGACCAATCAGAGACTCCACAAGACATTTGTGTTCGCGACTTTTCCGATCTCACGAAAAAGCGAGCAGCCCATGTAAAGAATGCATGTGGCGTAATTTGCAACACTTCACCAGTTCATCAGTTTCAACGGGTGTGATTATTACTGCAATCCTATCGGCTTCGGATCGTCTTTAATATTTTCACGCTCACACTTGACTTAGTGGTTTCCACTGTGATGTTTGCTGCCTACTTCGTATTCTTTGACCACCGGGTTCTGTTTAATGAGTTGCTCTCCTGGGCCTAGCTCAGTGAGCCATCTCAATGAGCTCATGGAGGACTCTACAGACAGTGCTGTCGCTGGAACTTCTCGATATCTTATGAGTTGCTCCCCAGGGCCGAGCTCAGTGAGTCATGAGGTCGTGGTGGACTTCACAGACAGTGCTGTCGCTGGAACTTCTCGATATCTTATGAGTTGCTCTCCAGGGCCGAGCTCAGTGAGTAATGAGGTCGTGGTGGACTTCACAGACAGTGCTGTCGCTGGAACTTCTCGATATCTTATGAGTTGCTCTCCAGGGCCGAGCTCAGTGAGTCATGAGGTCGTGGTGGACTTCACAGACAGTGCTGTCGCTGGAACTTCTCGATATCTTATAAGTTGCTCTCCTGGGCCGAGTTCAGCGAGTCCTGAGCTCATGGTGGACTCTACAGACAGTGCTGTCGCTGGAACTTCTCGATATCTTACGAGTTGCCCTCCAGGGCCGAGCTCAGTGAGTCCTGAGTTCATAGTGGACTTCACAGACAGTGCTGTCGCTGGATCTTCTCGATATCTTACGAGTTGCCCTCCAGGGCCGAGCTCACCGAGTCCTGAGCTCATGGTGGACTTCACAGACAGTGCTGTCGCAGGAACTTCTCGATATCTTATAAGTTGCTCTCCAGGGCCGAGCTCAATGAGTCCTGAGTTCATAGTGGACTTCACAGACAGTGCTGTCGCTGGAACTTCTCGATATATTACGAGTTGCCCTCCAGGGCCGAGCTCAGCGAGTCCTGAGTTCATGGTGGACTTCAAAGACAGTGCTGTCGCAGGAACTTCTCGATATCTTATGAATTGTTCTCCTGGGCCGAGCTCAGTCGTGGAGGACTTCACAGACATTGCAGTCGCTGGACCTCCTCGGAAGAGACGGAGAAGACAGAGAAAAAAACCTTGGACTCGACCCAAGAAGAGGGGCGGACGTGACAAGCCTCCCAAACTGGATGATGTCATGGAGATGTCTTGTATAATGCCGTGGAAGTTCTGCATCTTCAATGGTATGTACTCGTAAAGTTTTTTTTTCCTCTTTGTTCTGACTTACTCATCTTGACTCGCAAAGGGCGTCAGTTACACTACGTCAAAGCACAGTCTATTTGTATGTTGGGCCTTTTTTCAGTTGGGCTTAGGTTCAGCCTTCATTTCAGCTCCGACAGGCAAAACTAGTCTACTGTTGGTCCCTTTGCTGTTCTTTTACCTTGCGGGTCCAAGTGGTGGACATGAATTTTATTGCTTTCTTTACGCAGTCTCTGGCTCACAGAGCCGTAGTACTTTTTAAAGTGTTTTTTTTAAAAAGTTTTTATTCGTATTTATGAAATGCAGTCAGGGAATTATATTTTTATACTTTCAGGGGATTTATCAGTACCGTATTCATGCTAATATATTAATCTAAATTGTAAGACTGGATCGGGGGCGTGGCACGCTCCCTTCCTAACGCATAACCTTCAAAACCGCTGTTTGTAAAATTCGGCTGAAAACCTCAACGTGTACAATATCCGATACAGAATGTTTAGCATCACTGTCTGCTCACGGAAATTGCAAGATTTGATTAATCAATTTACAAAGTTTGTGCCGCATTTTTCTCTTTGTCTTTGTTTCCGGCATTCATCCTGCCATTTCGTGGACTCCAAATAAAACTTTAAAATTTCGTACCGGAAAGACATTGCGTTTCGTTTGCCACTGGAAATTTGAACGCACACGCCAACACCAGATCGACGAAACAAAATAACATTTCTCTAGCGGATGACGTTATTCAAATTTGCGTACGCGGGAATATTCATACTCATAGGCGGGAATCACAGTTGCTGTAATGCTTCGGGTGAAGGATTGGATGGAAAG
>JAWQUT010000150.1:1585035-1596438 GCA_033807755.1 Ellobium chinense | reverse complement strand
TATATATATATACTGCGATTGATCTTCAGTGACCATATTTTTCTCGGACATTTCATTTGACCTTAAGCGATTTCAGCAACTCTTTTGTTTTGTTTTGTTTGTTTGACATTTACAAACCTAAATTTCCGCTGCTCGCGGATGGAGCATTCAAGATTAACGTGTTATAGTGTCTTGGCTTAGATCAACTGCTTTCAAGAAAAATAGATCTGAGAACACCATCAAATTCTGTGAACCTCATTTACCTTGGCGAAGTATTTAATTTGGTCAAAATATGTAAAAGTAAGATCTAAGATCAAGTTAACGAGAGAATTATTCAGTATAAGATTTTCGTAATGCGATGCACAGTTTTCTCTTGCCAAAGTATCTCTCTTGCTTCTCATTTCAGACTCGAGAGGTTTTTACCGTAAGGCAGCAAAGGGTTGCATAATTATCTCCGCACCTTTATCGCAGTGTTCGGCATTAGTGCATTAGTGTTCGTAATTTTGTTGTTGTTTTTTTTTCGGTGATTATTTGTTGAAAATAGCCTTAGAAAAGGTTAACGCGTTTTTTTTTTCATTCTCTAAGGAGCACGTCATGGCATTTTTGCCCCCTGGATCAGATCAGTGGAAATAGGGCACAAACATGAAAGACACGCTTTTGCAGTAAACTGCTGATGTTAGGTTTCGTTCAGTTGCTTCTCATAGGTGTGGCAAAAGGGGGCTCGTCCTTCTCCATTCCCTCCGTACCTCCCCAGAGCAAGTTAGTGCAAGTTAGTATGAGTGCAGTCTATAATGTCCATCAATCTGCTTTGGTTTGGGATAGTCCTTTGTACCGACCGTATGTGTTTGGTCTGCCTGACCGCTTAGCATGACCTCTACCTTCGCTCCATACTAACTTCGGACAACTTAACCTGAACACTCCTTTGTGCTCCCTAGGCCCTATGTACTCTCCTTGTGCTCTTTGTATGACATGCATGTTATTATTTTATGACCTTGTCTCGACTTCTCTGCCCGTATAGTATTCAGGACACTGCTTAGTGCTTATACCCCCATCTCTTGCACGATACTCTATAGAAACTGTTGCCTTGCTCATCCTTGATAGAGATTGTCATTAGTAAGGGAAATAATTTTGGGGTTTTTGGATGTCTCCGAATAGGGCAACTACGTAAGGAGACTCAAACATACAGTAGACAACAGTCAAAACGAAAACGGTATAAACAGAGTAACGCTAAAACGAAAGGAAACCAGACGCTCTGTTAACTTTCTTCTTTTTAGGCCTCTCTGTCTAAACCGAAACTCTGTTTAAGCCGAACTTAAGTCTTGGGTCCCGCAGATTTCGGTTTAAACGTTTTCTACTTCACCTTTAAACACCAACCATAAAACCAGCCACCTTCTGTTTTATTCAGTTCTTTCGTCCTCCTGCGTGAGTAAACCAGTTTGAAACAATTAATTAACACCTATCAACCCACGCATTGCATTACGTGTTTTACCCTGGTGGTGCAAATGGGCGTAAATACCCAAGTGTGAAAAGTTAGTTCCATCTACGTGACCAAAAAAAACTGACACATTTACTGTACAAACGTACATGAGTACCATTTTATACGTATTGCTTTTGGCCCTCGTTGTATCACTGCACTGTGCAGAAACAGAACTCGCACCCGAGTGATTTTGCAGTTAATCTCTCTCCAATAGGATTTAAGCGCCGCCCACTGCGTGCCCACTTGATAATATTGTGCTGGAGTAGCCATAGACGATGCAACAACAGATTAGGAGATTCTGAGATTTGAAAATTTGAAAAAAAAAAAACTCGTTTCAAAAGGTCTTTGGAAAGTAACTGTCAGCACATGAACAATTCCAATCGCTCAGACTTCGAATGTTATTGGATTTGTACATAATTTCAAGTACATGGGATGTTCCACTCTGTGAGTAAACTTTGATAGAAAAAAAAAAATGGGGAACTCGGGACTAGAGCATTGCAACAGATAGGCACTCTTGATCTAAATGCAGATTTGTATAGGGTGAATAGAATGAGACCGAAAGAATCGTATGGTGAGCAAGAATGCATTTTATGAATGATTTGTAAGAGACTTGCATTAATGACAGTGTCTAAACCAACCGAAACTTTGTTTAATCCGAACATATACGTCTTTGGTCCTGTGAATTTCATTTCAACCGTTGTCTAATGTATAATAAGTGTGTAGGGTTTAAGAGTATAACGGAGGTAAAGGTCAAAAGGTCGTACTACATTATGTCGCTGATCCAAATTTTCATTCCACTTTCTTTGGAGGTTAAACCGAGTTGGGAGCTGTCAAGGTGATCGCGATTGATTTATTTATTTTATTTATGGATGTGGGTTGGACTGCTTTATATCTAGAGCTAGCAGTGCAGGTCATGAACTGTTACTGAACATAGTGAAACTATCCCCAGTGGGAGTGCATTTAATTTGCCTACCGCCATGTCGTTATTGATTATTGGTACTCGGAAAAAAAAAGAAATTAATGCCATACTATAGTCGTTGTATTTATATGATCCTGGATCCCATGTTTGAGCAGTCTGCTCCGCTTAATTGCGGTCCGGATAATCGTAACTTACGCTTAATGGCAACATTTTTTAAACATTATATTATGCTGTGTTTCAATTATTTATAATATAAGTCTCTGGATTATTGCAAGTCCTCTTAATCCCTATCTCTTGTTTCCTGCTAGAGTGTTGCAATAAAACGAAGTTGACTGTATGTCAAAGTTTATTAGGAAACTCAACCATCTCACAAACTCCCAAGTTATGGGCGGATTCCCCGTGGGTCTCTTTGGTATTATAATAGATCAGGGCAATATATAGCTGCACCTTGTGTGGGGACCACCTATGTATATAACAACCACCAGTATATATGGCAGCCAGATTTCAGGGATAGTCATATTTTATGTTTAACCTTCGTATGACGTACACCTGTTTAACGTGAGCGTCACTACCCTTGTTGATGTTCACATATCATTATAGTGTACAACATAAAAGAAAAACCACGTAAAAGGTTACCGTCAGTTGACTACATTGAAGGGTTTTTCGATGGCTTCGCGAGCCAAACAGTGGGTTGAAAATGTAGGTGTTTTTGTGTTTGTTTTTTTTTTTTAACTTAGTGGGGCTTTTTTAACACGAACATTGCTTAACGCACAATTTCTTGCCTAGCGCAAAACCATTCAGCAGTTTCAGTTGCTTTGTTCTTTATAGAGGTCACTCAGGATTTCACAAGACTTTTTTGATACCGTAATACATCCTCAAAAACTGGTCCGATAGGTAGTTGTGTTATCAAAATTCCATGTAAAACGATTTGCTTTTTGAAGTGTTATACAGCAGTGTACCGAGTAACAACTAATACAGAACGCATACCTGTCTCTTCTATAACTCTGTTAGGCTGGAGGTAGCAGCAGTCTTTTGTAACTAACACCCCCTCCTTTCCCATCCATTTCCCTCCCACATCTCTCTCTCTCTCCCTCCCACATCTCTCACTCACCTTCCCTTTGTTATTGCGCTTTTGTAATCCAGAACCACCTGCTCTTCTAATTCGCACAGAGTCGCAGAGTCGCGCGCTCACTCTTTAGTTCTCTTTCTTTCCATCCTCCCACTCAAAATCACACGCCCTCCCACCCACTAAAAGTGGAACATTGTTGGTAGAGAACCCGTTGGTGGTTTGTGTGCGAGTCAGCTGCGTTGCTGCCTGTTGTTGTTATTATTGTTGTATTGTTATATTTTGTTGTTGTAGTTGGTGGTGGTGGTGGTGGTGGGTGGTGGCTGAGGTGGGATACAAGGGGAAAAGAAGGAATGATTCACAGAGACAGTCATGCTTCCAGTCATCCTCACACGCTTTCCGTAGACACGCCTTTCCATCCATTGAAAGTAGAGTGCAGTAGCTGCTACTGTTACCAGCTTATTTACTCCGTTAGTGGTGAATAATTTACAGAGGTGTTGTAGTGGTTGTTGCCAATGGTTGTTGAGGGTGGGAGTGGGGGAAAAGGAGGGGGTGTTAGTTACAAAAGACTGCTGCTACCTCCAGCCTAACAGAGTTATGGAAGAGACAGGTATGCGTTCTGTATTAGTTGTTACTCTGTACACTGCTGTATAACACTTCAAAAAGCAAATCGTTTTACATGGAATTTTGATAACACAACAACCTATCGGACCAGTTTTTGAGGATGTATTATCAAAAAAGTCTTGTGAAATCCAGAGTGATTTCTATAAAGAACAAAGCAGGGAATGACAAGCATAGATTCATGATTCCATCCACCATCTCACGGCCCCCATAAAGAGGCCGCCCCAGCCTTTGAACGGGAGAGTTGTAGCTGCCAGCATCCTCCGCTGATTGTTAATAATTTACAGGGGCGTTGTACTGTCTGTGATAGATAGGTGGTGGCAAGGGTGGGGAGATTCTCTCAGAACGCATCGCTTCTATTCATCTTTCCACTTCCTGGTCCTTTTTTTTCCATTGAAAGTAGAGCAGCCGCTGTTGCCAGCATACACTGTCGATTTACAGGAGTGTTGTTGCCAGTTAGATGTTGTTGTTGGTGTGGTGGTAGTGGTGGTAGTGGTGGTGGTGGCGGTGGCGGTGGCGGTGGTGGTGATGGCATGGAGGGGGATGGTTCATATAGAAATAGGAGAGTCATCCATCCATCCATCCATCCATCCATCCATCCATCCACTCAGTCTTTCTAAAGTAAATGCTATTTTGTATCGCTGTAGAGTATCAAAGCGGGAAAAAACGGTTAGGAGGATGGCGGGGGGAGAAGGAAGGATGCCCTATTTCACAAGAACCACTGACTGCAGCAGCTATAAATAATTATAGTAACTATATTAAGAAAGCTCACGGTGACTGTTTGGGTTGTGTGAACCGATCCTCACATATATTACCACAGCCCGCTGTGTTTCATTCTCAGCTATGTTACGTGCATCTAAGAATCCCAGTAAAACTGCATCCCTCCCCTCCCCTCTTCTCTGTCTCTCTGTCTTTCACTCTCTCTCTCTGTCTGTCTCTCTCTGTCTCTCTCTGTCTCTCTCTCTGTCTGTCTCTCTCTCTCTGTCTTTCTGTCTCTCTGTCTCTCTGTCTCTCTCTCTCTCTCTCTCTCTCTCTCTCTCTCTCTCTCTCTCTCTCTCTCCATAATTTTCATTAAAGAGCAGTTTCATCATCATTAAATGTCAGAGAATATTTGAAGGGCTTCATGGCAAAACGCATTATACACCATTTGGGGTTGTGGCAAAACAGACCAGATACAAAGCATATTTTTATGTGAAAGGCGAAATTTAAGTCTTAAATAATGTAGATCAAATGTCCTTCTATGGAATGGAAATATACATGTATGCTGAATACTCCTATTGCTACATGAAGTATGTAGAATAAGCTAAAAATTCATACTGGTGGATAACGCGTTTTGTCATGAAACCCNCCATCCATCCATCCATCCATCCACTCAGTCTTTCTAAAGTAAATGCTATTTCGTATCGCTGTAGAGTATCAAAGCGGGAAAAAGCGGTTAGGAGGATGGCGGGGGGAGAAGGAAGGATGCCCTATTTCACAAGAACCACTGACTGCAGCAGGAGCTATAAATAATTATAGTAACTATATTAAGAAAGCTCACGGTGACTGTTTGGGTTGTGTGAACCGATCCTCTTATGTTATATTACCACAGCCCGCTGTGCTTCACTCTCAGCTATGTTACGTGCATCTGAGAACCCCAGTAAAACTGCATCCCTCCGCTCCCCTCTTCTCTGTCTCTGTCTCTCTGTCTCTTTCTTTCTCTCTCTCTCTCTTTCTCTCTCTCTGTCTTTCTCTCTCTCTCTCTCTCTTTCTCTCTCTTTGTCTTTCTCTCTCTCTCCTTTCTTTCTCTCTTTCTCTCTCTCTCTCTCTCTCTCTCTCTCTGTCTTTCTGTCTCTTTCTCTCCCTCTCTCTCTCTCTCTCTCTCTCTCCATAATTTTCATTAAAGAGCAGTTTCATCATCATTCAGTGTCAGAGAATATTTCGAGGGTTAGCAACGAGAATGTTTTAAACTTCTACATATGTTCATATTTTATTACTGGCTGTAAATGCTTGGAACTAAATGACATGTCGTATGTGTGCTTATTTTTCACTCAATACAATTTAGTGTTGATAGAGTCGAAGTCAAGATACTGCAGGTAATTGAATTTTTATATATGTACACTATTTCAGTTTTTTCCTTTTATGCATTTTGGACATAACACATTTTGATTTCTAACCCTCGATTCATTTTGTCTTTTGNGGGGATTGGGGAGGGGTTAAACCTATTCCCGTGTGTTACCCACTCATTCCTTCTTACCCTCCCCTCCCCTCGACCACTCCGCTTTGATCTGGCAGTTGATTGGGGGCATTCCATATGCCTTGCCAGTAATTCTAGCTTACTGCCAAATTCGAGCGACCAGATCGATCCAGTTACTATCCTCGTCTGTCGCCTACATACAGGACCACCCTGCCCTAGGGAACAAAAATATCAGTCAGTCAGTCAGTCAGTCACCGGTCCATCCCTGTCCGTAGTTGATGCATGCATGTTCTTAACACTGCGCAATGTCGCGCATACGGAATGAGCCAAACGCGAACAATGATGTACGTATGAATTGTTCTAGAAACACCCGCCTACGCGGCTACGCCTTTAACTGCAGCGATTATCATTCATGTATAGCTTCTCTATTTGTGTGAGGTTATTATCATGCCGCTTATGTGTAAATCAACCGCTATTGTTATTTTAAGCTTTCATCTATGATAGTCGGGTGGCTGTTTGCATATTAACCGCCATTGTTATTTTAAGCGATCGTTCTTAAGAATACAGACAGTTCCATTTAACTGAAACTCCACGGGAGCTAAGAAAGCGTCGCGATAAAGCGATGGGTGCGAATAATCGGCGGTGACATGTTCAAGGAAGGGAAGCATGTTGTGTTTGATATCGTCCATGTTCGTAGATTTTCTCTTTTTCACTTTTGAAGTCATATAATACGATTTTTTACCTGAATATGAACGATACGAGATAACAGACGATATATCTGCCTACTATGAATAATATATATACTGTATGGCATTGTAAACCATACCGTTAAAAGATATGTTTTGGTTTTAAAAAAATGAGAGAAAATCCTAGATTTTTCAGAACTTATAGACAAGTAAACAGCTGGTGCAGCTGTGCAGCTGAGTTCAGTGCTGTTACGTTACAATAACGACAATAGTAATAACATCAACAGTGGCAATACATTTACAGACCTGAGACAACAGAAGTCGTCTATTACCAGATAATACATTTTGACAAATCTCATTGATATCGCACATGCATGGACTCGCTCACTCACTCACTCACTCATTCACTCACTCACTCACTCACACTCACTCACTCACTCACTCACTCACTCACTCACTCACTCACTCACTCACTCACTCACTCGCTCACTCGCTCACTCACTCACTCACTCTCACACACACACACGCACACACATAATGCATAATACAGTACAAGAAATGAGTACATGGTGGTAAAAGCTAGCGACCCAGATACATTTCACTACTATAAAACAACAGTTCAGAGTTGGTGCCATAACACAGGTTTATGCAGCCTGGGGTGCGAGGCAGCGTCAACACTTACAGCTCCTAAAATCACAGAATATCAGCTGTGCTAATGGGACTGGCATAATTTGATGCTTAGGAGCGCACCACCTTCCTTTGACAGAACCACGTTAGTGCTAAACTGACCAGTAGCAAACTCTGCAGTGTACAGTAGACTCTGCTTACCCAGTTTCATGAGAGGATGCAAGAATGGAGAATGCGAATTGGTGTCGTGGCTTAAACTCTTGTCTATATATGTATATTCGCTGAAAAAATGTTGGGAGTTATGTAGATTGCAGTTAAGCGGAGTTAGCCGCTTTATTGTTATTGTTTCATATAAACGCCATAACGGTACAAGTTTACATCATAGGCTCATACCACCTTTACTGGTGTACTATTGACAATAATTGGGTACGTATAACGTCAACCCTTTATTTACCAGATTGTCCGCCCCCGACTTTACCACATCGCCCACTATGTACGTAAAATAAACTGTTTTTGTTTTTTTCTGTGACGTCTATGTTTATTTTGTCATGATATTTAAAATAAAGCACATGGTTTCTAGACCGGTTGAGATAAAAGGTCATTGAAAAAGAAAAACAAAACAACCAAATGTGGCATGAGGTGAAGGTCTTTTAATCGGAGAAGGAAGCGTTCGTTGAAATGACGTACAGCAAGTTTGGAGGCAGTGGCAGGCTATTTTAGGTGCAAACTATATGTATATTGTTGGCAGCGCCAGTAGAATATCATTATTTCATATCGTTGACAAGAAATTGAGGTTGATGACACGCTGTGTTGTGGCGTCAACGGTGGTCGAAAGTTCGGCAGACAAAATGTCATTGTAACCTACATAATCTATAAATCCTTGACGTGCGCATTTTCATGAAGTTGCCGTTGCCAAAGCGATGTCAATTTTATTAGCAATTCGACAGATGTTCAAGGACAGAGTAATGAAGTTGACGGAATGAGGGAGAATTGATTTTCTTTAATGTCGTAGGCTGCCAATTAATGTAATTTTATTTGGGCATTAAACCTGCCATGCATCGTGATCTTCAAATTCAACACTGAGCATGCACAAGTCAATTAGGTATTTTAAGCTCCATCACGTGACCTAAGAAATTTTGCTTACACGTTGGTTTGTTTACATGCTCTGCTCATGTAGGATTACTCGTCATTTATCAGAATATCATAGCAATCCCTAGATCACGTGGTGTAACTGACCCGTCTGAAAGCAAGAGCTGGGGTTTTAGGGCTAAATGCAGATTTTAAGAGAATGAATATGAGAGAAAGTGACGAGTGTCAGATGTGTGACAGTCGAGTGAAAGAAGATGTTGTACATATGTTGTTTGAATGTAATAGATACACAGATGAAAGAGATGACTTTTTTAAAAAAACTGTCAGTGATATGCCAGGAGTTTTATTGTCAAAATGTTTTTAGCGATTTTATGCATATGAATGTTATGGAGAAGATGGTTTTTTACATTAGATAGTGATCCTCTTATGGGCACATTTTGGAAACGTGTGGATGGTATCGTAAAGAAATTCTTAAAACAATGTTGTATTATCAGATTCTTTTAATGTTCGCAAAATGTGTTGTTATAATGTAATGTATTATAATGTAATGTAAATTTTCTAACTGGACGTGACGTTGGGGACCCCGCCCAGCGTCACCCCCGATGTAAAGGGGTAGTTTTCTAAATAAATATTATTATTATTATAATATTATTATAATACCACATTTCCAACTGAACTGACTCAATGCACTACATGAGCTACGTTATAGATACTGCCAGATACTCTATCAAACAACTGATCATCTCTTGTTTTCATGCTCATTGACGTCATTCATGTGTGATCATGATCATAGAATGTATTGTTTCACGTGACAAGAGCGATGCACGTGTTGAGAACATGTGAGCTCTGCATTCAGAAATATTTAGCTGTATGATGGGTTTGTGAGGTGTGACTCAAAGTGACAGACTAGTCTAGCACTGCTTTCACCGGGTATGTCGGTCGGTCGGTCGAAGATCAGATTCGTGAGTTTTTCTTTCATTATGTCCGACATCAATTCGTCTAAAGCAGTATTGTTCGTATAAACAGATTATTAAAGTCAGTGTTTATTAAAGTGACGCTCGAATTTGCGTATATTGATCTAATTTGTGGAATACATCCTCGCAAGTTAACATGGACGAGGCATAACTTGGGAGACCCAAGCGCACATGTAATCTAGTTTAGTGATTATGTTATATATACGCCAAAGACAGACTTAGATCATTTGTGTTCTGATGTCCATCTGTATTAGATCATTTGTGTTTTGATGTCCATAAGCCGTAAGGAATATCGGCAGTAGTTTTAAGATATGTTTATGTGATGGAAAAAGGCTGAAAGATTGATGGAGCGGTGAGCCACTGAACTGCTAAGCGAGCCCCGCAAAGTAGCCGTTCCTATAGTTTATCGATGGCCTCAGGTACTGGGTTGATCGTGACAGGAGGTCCGTGTAGATTTACTGACCGCAGTCTGGCTAACCTGTGAGGTATCTGCCTCCAGGTTTTAAAACCTCGGCAATCTTTGACACAAGTCCTTTTCTAGCATAATATGTCAAATCGTATGTGTATGATGTACGAGCTGTAAGACGAGGGCGTAAAAGGCTTAGGCCTAGCCAGATCTGCATACTAGCCGGAAGTGAGAGTCCCACAAGGGAGTTAACCGTTTTGTCAAAAGATAACGCTTCCGTGCGCTGGGCTTTGATCTGTCCAGTGCAAGCGGATTATGTCCGGGCGTCTTGCTAAAGTTTACATGTCGTTGACTTTGCTGAGTGTTCAAGTACTGTTATCGACTCTAGTTCTGTTGACAAAAATAATAATTATGGTCAGTGACGTCCACGGATAATATGGTCAAGTCCGAAGATCGTATTATCAGAGTTTCGCTGTATAATCAATGAAAGAGGAAGATAAATATGTCTCATTATATCTTTACTATTAAAGTCAGTCAGTTGCTTTCATATGCTCTATCGGAGGATCTCAGAACGGGAGGGAGAGAGAGAGAGAGAGAGAGAGAGAGAGGAGAGAGAGAGAGAGAGAGAGAGAGAGAGAGAGAGAGAGAGAGAGAGAGAGAGTACAAACACATTTGTTTGCCCGTGTTTACTTGGGTCTGTTTGTTTATCACCGTCCTTGGGCAACCATGTAACAACAGTTATCTGCTCCTTGTTGCGGGCTAGAGGGCAGAAACTGCACCGTTCGCGAACTGGTGCGTAGTCTTCTGTCCCATCTGGCTATCCTTAGCGTTCAATCCTTTCTGTTTGGATTGTTGTTGCCACTGTTGTTGTTTTTCGTTTTTGTTTCTTTCGTGACTGGAATATTTTATTGTCGTTCCGAATCTGTATGTTGATTAAACACAAAAGGATTATTTTGGTATAGAGTTAATGAAAACAATGAAGTATTTTTGTTGTATGTGTTAAAATACATGTAAGGCTATATAGTATGGACAGTATGCCAGTCTGTCTATCTGCCTATCTGTCTACCTGCTAGCCAGCCTGAGTGTTTGACTGCCTGCCTGCCTGCCTATATATCATATAAATGAAGACGTGTGTGAATGTGCGCACTTTCTGTGTATGCGTGCTCGTGTCAGAACCCAAGATATTCAATTCAAGGATTTCTTCCAGTGTCACATTGATTAATGTTTTATGATCGCCCAAGAAAACAACCCTAGAAACTGAACGTATGGCCTGGCAAGAACAAAACGCGCGTGCGCTCTCTCTCTCTCTTTCTCTCTCTCTCTCTCTCTCTCTCTCTCTCTCTCTCTCTCTCTCACACACACACACACACACACACACACACA
>JAWQUT010000150.1:1545087-1557756 GCA_033807755.1 Ellobium chinense | reverse complement strand
AGATAGGGAGAACGAATGGGAAAGGGGAAATTGGGGGGTTGGGGGGGGTGGGGCATCAAAGGAAAGGAGAGAAAGTAATAGAGAGAGAGAGGGTGGGATATAAAGGGAGAGATAGTGGAAACGAATGAGAGGACGATACAAGGGAGAAAGTGGAAGAGAGAAGCAAAGGAATGGAGAGAGGGATGGCAGGAGAGAAAAGAGAGCAATCTGTCCCCAGAGGGATCTAAACTTTGAAATTTCCTTTCCTTCAAGACTTGGTTCAATACCGAATAGTGAGCGAGTCGGTTTGTGTCGGTTTGGCGATTTCATCACCTACGGAATAACAAAAATATTAATATCTACGAAAGACCAACGATATTTAAGGAAAAAAAAACCTTATTGGCAGTCTCCGCAGTGCAGCTCCATGCCTCCGTTCTTGTCCTCTTTTCCATATCAAAGTTCTATAGCTTAGGTATTTCTGTTTGTATTCCTGAGTCTAGTTAAATTACGTGAAAATGGGTCTTTCTGAAGAACATTAAGGATATCATTCAGCTCTAGAGGGTTGCAGATCAATGTACACTGCGCACTATCCTTCCTCCTTCCGTCAAGTGACGTGATTAAATTCGGGGGGGGANGGGGGGGGAGGGGGAGGGGGAGGGGCTGTCAGCTTCTTGACTTTGTTTACGAAATTGGCTGGCCTTCATGGGTTCGACTCCTGTCCCTAACCCTCAGCATGGCTCGTGGCAAAGTCTCTAGATATTGCCCTTAAATCTTGCATCAGTCGAAATCTTGACTTAAAGCAGAGTTGAGCTGCCTGGCACTGGCACCACGCACACCTGAACGTTGGGAGTTCCGTCATGCGCAGTATTTGATACCTTACGCCTGAAGCTGGGTTTTGGGTTAAGGGCAGGATTAGAAGAGAGAAAGCACACATCAGAGGGTTGTTTTTTTTTTAGACAATGATAATGTTTAGGGAATGTCCTGTGTTTGCTTTTTCTTCTCTATACCGCAGACCCTAAATTAAGTTCTTGGGGGGAAGGGGGGGGGGTCGTCCTGCTATATTGCTTTCAAAATTTGCTGAAGTTCAAGAGTGTAGTGCGGTTCCATATACAAAAAGAAAACAACGCATCCCTCTATTGAAAATGAAGCCACAAAAATCAAAACTTGTTGCTGATTGTTGTGGATTGTTCGGTGTTTGATAGCGCTTCAAAGACATCATTATATCACTCCCATCTCCTCCCGCCCCTCTCTCCAAACTCAACCCCAACCACCGTCTGACATTTTCATGACGAATGTCATCTTCTTATTAAATGTCATTACCGGTGTCATGAGTGTTTAATTTCTGTCTCGTCCCCTGTCGAGAGAGGTCAGTCAAGGATGTAGACAGCAACAGTAGAGATCACCAGTCCTGAGCGGTAGATAGATGGCAGTGTTGTGACGTGTGATCTGCCAGTGGCGTGTCGTGACCGCTTGCATGTCTGCGAGTATCTAGAACTCTCGCCGCCTTTCATCCTCTGTAATTGATCACTTGATATCATATCTTCCTCAGAGGCAGTTCACTACTTTGTGCTCTCGCTGTCGCCTCGATTGTTTCGCACAGTTATACATCTTCTATTACTTTGATTGGCGTCTTCTCCGCAGTGTTTTCAAATCTTACAGTGCTGTGAAAGTTCGCGATTGGAAAATTTCTCAATTGGATGATAGGTTTAATTTGCTTGTTTTACAATATTATCGTGCTCTGCAACAGTTAAAAGTGTTTGTTTCTGTGATCAACTGCGTCACACTTGGGGAAATGTATGCTGGAAGCTGTGAAGGTATTTGGCCTTTTCTAGCTCTTTAACTAAGCTAGTCATTTTTCTTTCATACTTTCCTGCCCTATCAGATTTATTCGCAAAATTGCGTGCTTGAATTGTGATTACCCGAGTAAAATTTGCGTGTATGCATTCGGTTTGCAAAGACGTAATTTTTTTTTTTGGTTGTAATTACATGTATTAGGTTAGAGAATGTCATTTCGAGACAGTAATTAAAGTAGGTTTCAGTTATTTCCACATACAAGTGAATTTTGTGTTAGACAGTGTTAAGAAGGAAAGATTTCTTTAGTATCCTCCTCTGAGATTTACTTGCGACATAGGAACATGTGTATTTTAACCTCGTCTTTTCTAACCGACAGTGCTATCTTTCTTGCATCTTTTCATGTTCTTTTCTCCCTGGTTTTTTTTCCTTAGTCTTTTCCCTTTCACAATAATTGGCTCTTTCTTGTGGAGATTTTTATGGCGTGCCATCTTAAAATAATGAAAATTCCACCTCATTTGGAACACGACCTTTAAAAATCGTCCATTTCATCGCATTGTTAAATTTCAAGCTAAGTCAGCGATAAATTACAAGATACAATGCTCCATCCCACTGATCCATACATCATTCAGCAATAGATAACTAAATTTAGTCATTTCTATAGCTTTCACTTGCCTCCAATTTTTTTTTTTTAAATATCTGATCTTCTCATTTGTTTAGGGCACTAAAAATACGCATTTTGCCATAAAATGAACGAAATAACTCTGATGTTAACAAAGCCTGAAATGCTCACCCCAGTGGGTATTTGTGTGTGCATGTGTTTCGTAATCCCTATCTAGTAACGTTTTTGCCCCGTCCTTGAGAATCCCCTCCCTCTTGCCTGTTCTCCTCATGAATTATTTATCACCCGTAGCCTTACTGTGCCTCGGAATAAGCTCGTTTAGTGCACGGCTATTGGTTAACAAGATCAGTCGCGCGTCACAAGTATATGCTGCAGAGTTGAGTGCATGGTTTATTCTTTCAGTGCATGTAGTGCTCACTTTTCCCAAGGACATGAAGCTCTAGCTGAGTATCAGGATACCAGACGAAGACAAGGCGCGTCCGGAACTTGTTAGGCCGCCATTTTTTTTGGTGAAGTTTCAAATCCAGAGTGTCGGGAAGCTCTCGTCAACTGAGATAATAACTTCATCTCTGAGCGGATATAATTTGACACTCAGTAGGTATCTGTGTGCTGAACTTCTATTGGAAGCTTTGTTGATAGTTGACCTAGGCAGTGCTGTGATATTAAATCTTCATCCCATCCCCAGCGAAACGCTTGGGGGACAAATATTGTATTTATATTGACAAAAGTTACCACTGGGAAGGATGAAGTGAGCTGACTAGTCCATTCCGGATCTGGTCAGTCAACGGCTACCTGAAACCTACTGGGCATACATAACTGGTTTCTCCGTAGCCTTCCTGAGAGCGTATTGGCCATCGTAAAGGATGAAACTGACTAGTTTTTAAAAGTTACAGGAGAACAAAGAACTTGTATGTCAGTAATGTCACTCTCTTACCACGCATTTCATGACTGCAGAGAAAAACAGTACACACTGTAGCGTTGTTATTGTGTTGTGACATATGCTGGGTTACTGTAGCACATTCTTTATTGGGCCCTATGTTAAACGTTTGATAAACAAGCCAGCTGAAGGTCTGTGGGTGTTTGACGAAGTCTTTCGCTGTAAGGATTTCCGTCGATAATTTAAGGCGAGATCGAAGATCCCAAAGCACCCAGAACATAATTTATCAGCCGCCATCTTTGTGAAGTTTAAAAGTCTAAGATGTTGGTAGGTTGAAGACAAGCATCGGTAAAAGAAACTTGAGGAAGAAAAACAACCGAACAACTATTCTGAGAAAGGACATTATTTATTGCTTTATTTATCAATATATCTGTTTGATCTTTAGTGACAACTGACCTAGGCAGTTTTGTGAAAAGGCAACACAACCTCATACTTTTAGCTATTGTGGAGGTCGTATATATGAAACCTCCTCGTCCTCAGTGGGTAGGTGCCGCAGCAGGCGGGTTAGCAAACATTTACTTCGAAGGCAGCATTACTCAGTCTCGACATGGAGGCCGGAAGTTCCACCTTTGTCTACTGCTGCAGCAGCTTCACAGGTGAGGGCACCTTGGGGATCCCTGATTTGCCCACCCCGGATAGTCTGTACGAAGAAGACTACACCATGTCCAGCTTCACCTCCTCTGCTGCCAGCACCCCTGACGACAACGAGCTCCTTCTTTACTCTGCGCTGCCTTCTAGTGTCTCTACTACCGTGACCTCCTTACCGTCCCCTTCCTTGTACGATAACTCACCGCAAGTGCTGCCCTCATCTTTGTCGTCGGCCACCTCACACGCTGCCTTGGCGCGGGGCGATGTGACCTTTCTTCAAGAGCAGCAGCATCATCATCATCATGACCGTTATCATCATCATCAGCATCATCATCGTCATGATCATCATGGCGTAGACCAATTTGGCAAGCTAGCATTCCACCCCCAGCGTCCCAACACTCTCATGTACCAAGGTACGACGAGCTTGGGCGCGCGAACGGCGTCTAGAAAGGCCGCCATTACTTCATCGTTAATGAAACATTTCCATACGTCTTCGGCTTTGCAAGTCCAGGCGGTTTCACAATCCCATCCAGCCTCAGGTGTACCCTACCATCCATCTCAACATTCCCATGTCATACTGACCGCCCCTCAGCTCCAATACACCCCAAAAGACGTCTTGTATTCTACGGCTGTTACTTCGGTCTCCGCCTACTGCCAGAATACAGGTCGTGTATTCGCTCAGCACCACCATGTTGCTACCGATTCTTTGTTATCGACGCCTGACGGCGATACTCTGACTATGTACGCAGTGGACAATCAACCACGCTTCGATACCGCCGTGGATCATTCTAGTCATATATGTAATCGGGGCAGCCCACCGTTTGGCTGTCCCACAAACGATCAGGTTCACGTCATTCACAGTGACGCGTCCACGCCAGACAATGATGTCATCTTGCTGGGCGCGCACAATGCGAACGGAAATTCCCTAACGTCATGCAGCAGTGACGCGAATCACGCTGAAGGACATGACGTCATAAATGCCGTTCATACAGTCAGTAGTACAGGTCAGTCCGCGTATTCATCTTGTGCAGCACCCGTGCATCTTCATTCAATTTCCAGGGCGTGCAATGACACTCATGAAGACGAAGATATGAAGATGGAGGCTACACTAGATGGCGCTTCGTACAACGGGGCAAGGGTTGGAGGTCAGGAAAAGAGTGCAACTAAAACTTGCTTTAGCTTTCCCCGGGAGAATCTTAGGAATATAGTCCCCTGTAAGACAAAAGAGAAGGTGGAGAGCTGTTTTAACTTTAGACCGGAATACCTCCAGAAAAGAAAAAGCTGTCTGAAGTTTAAGTTTGATTATGGGGAGGGGTTACCAAGTGGGGAATGGGAGGAACAGGGTTTGGTGAGTGGTTTTGAGTTGAAGCCGGACTTTGTGGCGGAGACCCTGAGCTCTCCGATGTTTGTGTTTCCCAGCGGCTGCAGCAGCATTACCACCACAATCTCCGACAACACCACCGCTGTCAGCAACGCTAGGAACCGCTTGCCAGGACCAGGCGGTGGTGGTGGGGGTGATGATGATGGTGGTGGTGGTGGTGGTGGTGATGATGGCGAAAGTGAAGCTGACGCCGGAAGTTGTAAACATAGCTCGAGCCACACGGAAAGTCTCGGGAGTCTGGCCAGGGCCGTTGACGGCCTACTCAGCTTGACCCCCACCAGCCCCCTGGACAATATGAGGGGGGACAGCGTGGTGGAGATCTCGCCCGATTTCAACTTCCTGGTGACGGGCGAAGGCTCGGTCATGGCGACGCCCAAGTCTCCGCTACAGCAGGAAGGTAAGGGTCTTTGGCACAGTGTTGAAAGTCCCCGCTATAGCAGGACGATATGAGTCTATGGCACAGTGTTTTAACCCCCTCGCTACGTTGTTTTTCAGTTGTTGATGTCACCAAATGATCATGAGCTCATTAGCCTATATGTAAGAATATTTCATTACAAGGAACTACGGCCTACGGGTATGTCGGATATGACACGAGAAATCGACTTCCGAGACATACCAGTAGCTGTTTGTAAGAATGATTAGGATGCACAAGTACGTCACAGGTAGCGAAGGGGTTAAAGTCTGCGCTGTAGCTGGAAGATATGGGTATATGACACAAGTGTTGATGGTCCCGCCTGCAGTGCTTTTTCTAATCTTGTCCGCTTGCCTGTATAGGTAGTGTCAGTAGTCATCTATTTCGTTATTAGTTCTGTCTTGGTCTCCTATTTACTATGTTTTCCCCTCCCCTATTCTCTCTGTTTCCCCTCCTTCCTCCCTCCTGTCACATCCGTCAGTTCACCTCTCTTATCTTCCTTTGCCCTCCTTCTTGTCTTCCTCCATCTTAGCTTCTCTTCTATACTCTTTCCTGCCTCCTTATTCTTCTTTATCCTCGTTTTCATTTGCCTGCTTAACCCTCTAGTGCCCAAGTCTATTTATAGTGGCAAAACAAATTCTGAGCTTCCGTTTTTGGATCACTTTTGGATCGACTATGCTGGCAATAGCATCAAAATGATCTGTTTGCTTTTCCTTTGTTCTATGAAATGTATCAGATCTGATACGCTGGGCATTAGAGGGCATTTCTCTGTCCCTTTCTGTCTTCCTCTCTCTCTCTCTCTCTCTCTCTCTCTCTCTCTCTCACTCTCTCTCTCACACCTTTCCGAAGCCCTGCCTTGCTTCATCTCCCATCATACATTGTGCCAACTTGTCATGTACATGTAGTCCGTGTTGTTGTAGTCGTTGGTTGCAATGTGACAATGCTCCAATTGTCAGCTGTCATCGCAGTTGGCTAATTAAACATACTGACAATGTGACACTTCTCATTTATAATTAATTGGAATGACAGACTCTCTGGGTAGTGACGGGCAAGATTCATATGTGGAGTCGAATCCATTGAATCTTGTTACCTTGTGTTTTGATCCGAATTCGAATCCTAAAATTGGTCTGCATTCGAATCCTTCGGTTCACTAAAATCAAAAGCACTTTTTTAAAAAAAATCTGTTTACAAGAAATTTCTGTGTCGTAGTACTGTAGTAATTTGGGTCTCCGTGCAAATGTGTAGGTGTAAAGCTTAATCTTTATTTACAATTAAAAATACATTATTAAAGATCTCATGTAGAATGGGGTGACGATTTTCTTGTCACCGTAAGAGGTATTAGCGCAAAGTCCATAAATATCCCTCCTCCTCTCGAAATTCGAATCTTTTAGGATTAAGTTCGATCTTATAGGATTCGAATCTGCCTAGCCCCATCTTCCAGGTTCCTTTGGCGTTTAGACGTAGGCCTACAATAATTGCGTTTCTCCATAATTCCAAGACCACGAGCCAAGAAATTGTGTAACAATCATTCCATGGGGAATTGCCCTGTCAGTTATTTCAACAACCAGTAGCAATGAAGTGCGGCCAGTGCATTTTTGCAAAGATATTTCATTCAACTGCCCTAGCAGCTCAGTGTGGAAATTACTCAGTACATGTATATTGGGAGCAGCGTGGCCTAATGGTTACGGCGTTAGACTCAAGATCTAAAGGTTCTGGGTTCGATTCCCGACCACGGTCATGTTGTAAGTGCCTTGGGAAAGCATTTCATTCACATAAAATGGGTACCTGGCTATAGGCAGTGGAAGATATTGTCAGAATGCTAGTGATCAGCGCCTATAAATGGCAGCGGCACTGCATGCTCCCTAGGGAGTCGAGAAAGCCCTAGAGTGATCAGGCCTGCTGGAGTAATAATAGTGTGAAGTCGCATGAGCGGGCACTAGCCTGGATATGAGACTTATAAACCGCATTATTATTATTATTATTATCATTATTGCTACTTGCTCAAGCATTTCAGTAAATGAAAAGCTGACCAGTACACAGTGAAAAAAAGTTTTCTGGTAACTGACTGGACAAGCCCCGTGGAAAGATTCAAAAATGAAAAACCTGATATAGATGGAAATTCGCCCAGTGTATCAGTAATACATAGCATCTAATGAAGGGGTTATCCAGCTAATCGCAGCATGGTTATGATCGATATTTCATTCAACTGCCCTAGCAGCTCAGTGTGGGAATTACTCAGTATATTGGGGCCACACGCACTAGGATCTCACGACCTCACATATTATGTAATCGATATGTCCGGAAACCACTGACATAAAACTCTGTCCTGAAGCGATATTCCCGGCAACAAATTTTTACTCATTAGAGAGCTTGCGCATGAACGGTGGGATCTCTTACCATCGTAAGAATTACATTAATGCATTGGTACTGAATGCACCCACAATGGTAAAGAAAGCCCATCATTAACGCGCAAGTTTTCAACGCACAAACCCAAACGTGTGTCAAGCTCGACACAGTGAGCTGATCACTTGAATTTCGAACTCGCGGATGTCTTACTGTGCTGGTTTGTGGTGTGGAGTGAAATGGCTTGACATCACAAACAGCGTTCATAGCAACGTAGCCATATTGACAGCTTGACACGAAAAGCGATCTTAAAACGCCGACATTCCTTTGCACCAGCAAAAAGAGCCTTGTATTTGCAGAAAACCGACTGCTGGTTACATTATCTGGCTGGTCAATCGCAGATAGGCATGCCTGGGTAGGTTCAAGAAGTTTGGGTTTTTTTTAATCGGCATCAGTAATAAGAGATGAAGGAGATGATACAATAATTGCACTCACAGAGATATTTAAGAGACGCTTGACAAAACTGGTCAAGATATTCCTAACCCTAACTTGAAGCACAGCTTGGGAGATCACAGGATATTGCCCACGTTTATTTAGATCACTTCATTTCCAGCAAAGCCCATCTCTTTATTTTTTTTTTTTTTAATTAATGAAAATGGATGAGATTTTTATGCAAATCGAGAATTTGTGATTCATGTCTGTTAAGAACATGAAAGAAACTAATATTATGCAAAGTTTTAACACGTTACGTCATCAGTGGATGTGTCTAGTCAGGCTGTAACATGGTTGTCAAGTCGCACACGTTATATCTTCTTGGCCACGCGTAATGAAGCCTCCTCAGAGTAGGCCATCATCTTAATAAGAATGGTCTATTTTGGAGCGGAAGTCTTGATAAAAGACGCACACTGGAGTCTAGAGTATGCGATTGATCTGGTTGGACATCTTCTTGCGTCATCACTGCGTTCGTCACTAGCGTTCGTCACGAACTGAAATTTAAGTCGCGCAAAACACTTTTCACACGTCCTTCACGTATTAGTTCAGCCCTTTGTTCCAGGAGCCGTCACTGGGCTTGTCATGTCCAAACATATGTTTTAACATGGCCATTGGTCGTGTCATCACGCAGTAGTGGACACTAGCAACTACTGAAATATGTCTGTAGCCAGTAGGGACTGGACATACCGAGCTTCCGTGACAGGCAAATTGACGTCATCAGTTTTTGCGTACATCCTATGTACTCACCTACATTTATGATGTAATGACGCGAGACCTAGATCTGTGTTAAGGTAGACATTGCTCTGACGTCATTTTCTTGCGTGAAGAGAAAGGGTTAAATGTTAGTTGGAAATTCTTTGACGAGTGGAGGCTTAACAGTATGTTAAGGAAATTTAACTACTATGTTTCGAAGTGAAAATTGATGAATATAAGTATGCAACATCACACGAGCTGAATTTTGAGACGAATCTGCTCTGACGTCACTGGTCGTGCCGTCTCCTCTCCGCTAACTCCAGGTTATGACGTAATGAAGCTGAAGTCTTTCAGGGCGGGGCGTGGTGGTCGCAACGTGACCGGTATCTGTAGCCTGTGCTCACCACATGTTCCAGCATGTGCTTCATACCGTAGTCTCAGTGGGAGTGAGTGGCAGGCATACCATTCCCCTCCCGTCCTTTCCCTGCTTCACTCACATTCTTTGGCTGGTTGGTAGTGGAAAGCGCAGAGTAAGAAGTCCGTGGTTGGAAGTGGTACTAGTAGCCTCATGCAACCACAAAAGCTCGGTTGTAACGGCAAGTGATATTAGTGTACGATGCAGTGCAGTCCTTCGTTTTAACAGCCTTTCTTTATTTATATCGTTCAGTTGCTAAAAGTATTAGTCTAGTGTGCAGAATCACCATTTTCTTTTTTTCTTTTTTTTTATATCGATAGTAATTTTAAGCCTGTTCTTCGGCTCCTTTTTTAAATTTCCATGTCTTTTTCAATGCTGTTTGTTTCTTCATATGATATTACTCCTTACAATGCAAGAATATTCCGTTTTAAAAAATTGGTTCATTTTACATTCCTCCTTAATCCCCCCCCCTCCCGGTGACTATGCAGTTGCCCCTGATTTTTACCTCCTCCTCCTCATCCTCATCCTCCTCATCATCATCATCACCATCATCACTACCATCATGACCATTATTATCATCATCATCATCGTCGTCGTCGTCATCGTCCAGCCGTTCTCTATCCTCTTCTCTTTACTCTTCCTCTCCTTTTTACCTCTAATCATTTTCATTGTTTTTCTTGGCATACGAGGTTTCCGCGTGTTTCACCATCTTCCCCATTGCCAGCCCATCGATCGTGAAGAAAAGTAAATAACATAAATTAATATGAGGGGAAATCCGGACCGATAAATAAGGCCGGCAGACCCTTTTGTTCCATTAGCTGGAGACTGCATTGTTATTCCTTATTAGAGTTTTGAAAGCATTGTGTTTTTCATGAGCGTAGCTGGAGAAAAAAAACCAAAAAACCGCGTTTTAGTTTTGTTTCAGAAGGTGTCGCTATCTGAAAAGAATCCATGTTTTATTCCGATCCCCCTCATCTCTTCTCTCCTCTTTTTTTTTTTTTCTTCTTCTGTCTGTTTTGTTTATTTCATATGTATGATATCTGAACAGTCAAATAGTGCATGCTGGTAGGTTAATTGGTGAATCAGCAATATTGGAGGGTTGGGATTTGTCACAGCTTGTCGTTGGGAATGGATAATAATGTATATATATCGGTCTTTAATTTGAGCGCTTCATTCTGTCTGTGGGTTTCTATTTTATACACTCATTCATTCCCTCCCACGCTGCTTCCCTCCGTCCATCTTATCCAACAAGCTCGCTCACTCACTCACTCGCTGACTGACTGTCTGACTCACTCACTCACTCGCTCGCCCGCACGCTCACTCACTCACTTGCTCGCTCGTTCGCTCACTCGCTCACTCACTCACTCGCTCACTCACTCGCTCGCTCGCTCGCTCGCTCACTCACTCACTCACTCACTCACTCACTCACTCACTCACTCACTCACTCACCACCACCACCCAAAAATCGATTGTTCTTCTCACCTCCCTCCCCATTATATCTCCACCCCTGCTTATATCCCCACTCTTCTACCTTCTTCCTCTCTTTCTCGTCCATTGCTGTTTCTTCCAGTATTCCCAAGGTGAACTCGCATCCACCACGAGTGAGCTGCAAACATGTGCGAGCAACAGCACGTGGAGGTCACCACATCACAACTCACTCCAGCTCCTCCCTTTATTCGCTGATTTATTAAAAAGTCAGCTCAAAATGGCACAAACTAGGAGCGAAGTGTTCGTAAAAAGCTAATCCGATTTGGCATAGCTGCAAGTATTTCTGGTCGGGCTTTGATAGCACTGAATGTCACCACTGTTTTGCTTTGATGTATTTAGTCGCGACTCTAGATAAAATTAACCTTAGGTCACAACTTCACAACGTGTTTAGGCAATAGATTGTCAACTTGCCGGTTTGGATTTAAGTTTTCTTCCGAGCCAGCCTTTTTTATTGTTTTGGCAGTGGACTAGCTGTGTATTTTTTTTCTCAGTAGGCCTAAGGCCTAGTGCATGGCACTAGTTTTTTTTCCAGAAATGTAGATTACAAATGAACTTAACCTTGAAACAGCAGAGTAGTTCAATTCAGTATATTCAATTCAGGCTAATTTAGAAAAAAAATTTTTTTTCATTCCTTCGGGTTCTTCTTAGATCTCAAACGTATTAGTGTCTTGAAACAAGGCATTGATTTAGTTCGTTGTTTACTAGTCAATATAAATGTTTTACTTCATGAATTTTTGAAATTCATTTCTTTTGTTTTGGGGTTTAGTGTTTTTTTTGTTCTGTGTCTTGTTACTGATAATATTAATATTTTGTTTTTCTCCAGATTCACTTAAATCATAGCGATGAATAAATCCTTGAAATAATGATTCATTTAATCAGTTACTGGCCAATCCTGAATAACGTGTTGTTGTTTTTTTGTTGGTTTTCTGGGTCTCCAGTTTGTTGAAAAAAAGTCATAGTGCTCTTTATTGCCAGTGTTCATTCTGCACAGTTTCCACTTCACTGTCGCGATGTTTAACAGATTGAAAAACAGATTCTTGCATTTTCGAATCATTAACAGCGTATATAATTATGTTTGTATACTTAGTACTTAGGAGCATATGACACATATTTACAGAAAGAAAATAAGGGGTGAGGGAAGGAGAGAGAGCATCACACAGATGTCATGTACCATTTTTGTTAGTGAGGGGGGGGGGGAAGTTTGTCACAACACAACAACAAACAAACAAACAACAACAACAACAACAACAACAACAACAACAACAACAACAACAAACAGAATATGCACTGAACTTTTTAAATACAGAAAACAAATTCAAAAGAATATGGGGGTCATGTGTCATGACGATGGTCAGAAATTGGTTAAACAAGAGTGACTCTCATTTATTTGACAAGGTTTTATATGTATAATGAATTGGTTTCGTCACTGTCCGCCAGTTTGTCCCATAGGATCCAGAATGGCGTCATTATTAACCAACCGATATTGTATTATTACAAGTTGGAGTGCGTAAGTTCCTACCTCCCCCCT
>JAWQUT010000150.1:1510574-1522975 GCA_033807755.1 Ellobium chinense | reverse complement strand
CTCTCTCTCTCTCTCTCTTTCTCTCTCTCTCTTTCACACTCACACACACACACACACACACAACAACAACAACAACAACAACAACAACAACAACAACAACAACAACAACACACACAAGCACGCTGAAGTGGTTGTTGATTTTCCAGGGTTGGGAAAGGGAAGCCCCGCCCCCCCCCCTCCCTGCCCCTAAACCCCGGAGAATTCCTAGATCCGCCTCAGCACTCACCCTTTTAGGATATCCCCTTAGTATATATATATATATATACACTTTCCTTCTCATTTCCCATGGAGCAAGGTCATTGGTCGCCCACCTCTTGTTTTCGTATGCTTTTCATTCCAGCCAGTGTTGCTACACGTTAGGATTTTCTCCTACGAAAATCCATTTTCTTCTGCCGAAACGTGTTTGGGAAAAAAAATCGTGAAATGTAAGGCTAAATGGGTCGAATACCTGGGTTATCTGCTTTTCAGTAGTAAAATTATTGGATTTTTTTCCCACTAAATTTGCCTCAGCATCGTGCGTATGGAAATTAGGGCAAAAATCGCTTTCGTTGTAGGGAAGAGGAGAAACACATAACGAGAGTGGCAGCACAGATTCCTGCTGGGTTAAACTGGGGGTGTGAAGAGAGCGGGAACTGGGGGCTCTGGGGTTTCCCAACATAGGAAATGTGTGTGGATTTTGAGATCACGATTTGCGGAAGATTTATTAAGCTTATAGGGTATCCAGCAATCTAAAACGGGTAGTCGAATTTTTTTTTTTTTTNTTGGGGGGGGGGGATATAGATATAGGGATATAGATATAGTTTTTTACAGCATTACATCTCGGCAACGTCTGCGCGCGCACCCCCCCCCCCNAATAAAAAAAAAATCTTTTTTGCATTATCACGTATCATCATTGTCTCACCATCAGCATACTCACGGTTTTCATTATCGTCGTCTTGATCGACATCATCGCCATCAGCACCTCCATCATCGCCATCAGCACCTCCATCATCATCATCATCATCATCATCATCATCACTAAGGGCACTATAATTGTACTGTAGATATACCAATAACAGATGACAGTTTGTCTTTAGCAAAAATGAAATATGTCAGTTCCCCCTGTCTGTCTCCTACTCACTGCCTCCCCGCTATATAATATAGCTGCAAGTCTTCCACTCCTCATGTTTGCTGCTGCTTTTAACACTGCACTCAAGAGGTCAGAGAGAGAGAGAGAGAGAGAGAGAGAGAGAGAGAGAGAGAGAGAGAGAAAGTTAAGAGAGAGAGATAGAGAAGGGCAAGGCAGGGGAGGGGAGGAACCAACCCGGATGTTTGGCCGTGACTTATGGGAGATGAATGAGTGCAGTGGAGGGGAGTGGTAGGCGGAAGAGTTAAGAAGACGGAACTAGACGGCTAGATGGACGCGCTACCCACTCCTCTAACCTTGACCCTCGACTCGACCTTTGTTTGTCAGTCTATCCGTCCGTCTGTCTATTCGTCTGTTTGTCCCTATCGTTAGTATTTATTCCCCTTATCATCAGGGCCAGTGTGTGTGCCGAATATTTTCTCCATTTTGTTGTTATCGTGTCCTGGAAGAGGGGAAGGAAATGGGGATGGGGAGGGGTGGGTGAAGGTTTGAATTTCAAGTATTGTGTCTGCAAGTGTTTTTCACTTGTGTGACCGAAATTTCGTTCTTGTTTTGTATCTTCGATGAATGTTTTTTATTTGCCATTTTGTGTTTCATTGTGTTCTCCTCACAACAAATAGGGCAGTTTTGTGCAGAGAATATTGTAGATTGTGAAATGCCATATAAACGAGACATAAACATTATTTTTTTTTCTTACCATTTCTCTCTCCCTTGCTCTGCGTGTCTATCTGTATGTCTGTCTGTCTCTCTCTCTCTCTCTCTCTCTCTCTCTCTCTCTCTCTCTCTCTCTCTCTCTCTCTCTCTCTCTCTCTCTCTCTCTCTCTCTCTCTCCCAGCCACACGTCAGTTTGAGTATGTTATCAAGACATACCGTAATGGGAAAACACTGATTCAACTACTTATCATAACATTTGCATCAGCTGATTGCCTAAGCAGGACAAACAATATGTGCACGTGTGCCTGTACGATTACCCTAGTCATAGCCTAAAAATACTGTTCCTCCTCATTGCAAGCCGTGGTTTTTCCTGTTCTAAATGTACAGTATCTAGGGGAGGTCAGCCAAAGCTTATATCAGAGCGCAGTTTTAATGAGCAAGCAGGACTGTGTCATCATCACATTTAGCATAATTTGTCCTTGTTAGATAGTAACATAGATATCGTTAGCTTTAGAACATTTTTGCCGTACTCATTTGTATTTGGCACTATTGAGATTTCTCGCCTTTCCTATTTATCGCCGTATGCTTTTCATATACATGAAACAAAGTTGGCTCGAATGAGTACAAACCCATTGCAGATAAAAGCCGCGGTACACAAAAGTATAGAAATAAAGCATGTACTATCAGATTTGTTGAATTTTTTTCTTTGGTTATTTTTCTGATATTTACAAACAAAAAATGAGTTTGGCAAAAATATTCAGGGGTGGGATGGTGGTGGATTTGGTATTCAGTTAAACTGAAAACAATACAATAGACTGTTTTGTTTTTTGTTTTGTTATGTTTTGTTTTCTCTTGTACAGAAATTATCTTTCTTTTAGTTTCTGCATTAAACAAAACTTCTATATTGGAACGCCTTTATCCAGTTCAGAGCCTGATATCTCAGTTCCCAGAGTAACGATTATTACAAGCTTGGTTTTGATTAGACTAGCTGCAAGACTCAGTCACTGTGTGAGTGGCTCCCCTACAACCCACTCAGTGCATCATTGCAGCCCTCTCCTAACCCGTGGCCTTTGCTACATCACTTAGTCATGATCCAAGCAAGTGCTTCTCCACGCAGTAAAAATACTTCTTTCAGGGTCATGGGTTTGTGATAGCAGAAAGACCTATACTAGTGACTAAAGAGGTTGACTTTTTTTTTTTGTGCCCTCGTCCTCAGCTCGCGCGTGATGAACAAAGCCTGACTTCAGTTTTAGCCCGAGGTCTGTAGGTCGTAGCTGGGAGGTGGGGCGGGGCTGGGAGAAAAGGGGGGAGGGCAGCGGGACGAGCCTGCCTGCTTGCTGACATAATAATGTTTTTTAAGTAATATGTGCAAGTACCTGGTGCACCCACATTGCCATAGGATCGATACCTGTGTAATGTACATTGTATGTTTCATGGGCGTGGGTGACGGTTGATGTATATTCTTGCCCTCCTCCATCCTCTCGCTGTATCTTTTGATTAAGAGAAGGTGTAATAGCAGACCTACATGGAAGGAAACGTATTGTGAAGCTCTCGCGATGTTCCTTAAGTGTTGCCACAACCTGTTCTGTGTTTATGTATGTAACATACAAACGTCCATTCTTAGCTTTTTCACTTCCTTTCGCTTTCTTCTCTGTATTAGTCCTCATACTGTCTTAAGCCTGGCCTTTTATTCCTACTTATCATACACAGCCCGATGTATGTAAGAATTCATGTTCCGAAATTGTGAACTTCTTCCCGATTCCCCGCTATGAAAATGTATTTACTAGATACTTCTTAATACTTTTATCTATGAATTATTAATTTGTTGCTGTATTCTTAAAGTAGGTTAGTTCTTGAGGGCCGCCTCTGCCCAACTCGGTAGCATTGATTATAACACGAACATACCTCACGAGGGCTACATAACAGGGAGCATTGAACCAAGCGAGGAAGGCAAGACAGCGTACTGTCGTACATTACCGTCGAACACCGAGCCAGCCTGCGAGGGTTAACCATAGCCCCACATTGCCGAGCTGGTACAGAGAGGCTTGCTAAGCTCGTGGTTCGCACCGGGTTAACCCGATTCT
The DNA here is from genome assembly GCA_033807755.1 of Ellobium chinense. Lineage (NCBI taxonomy): Eukaryota > Metazoa > Mollusca > Gastropoda > Ellobiida > Ellobiidae > Ellobium > Ellobium chinense. The sequence goes on along the minus strand of JAWQUT010000150.1, from coordinate 1,519,111 downwards.
GTTTGTCACACACTCAGCTGTACAGTATTGCGCAGGGCAGCACTTGGCCCAGGTCATGTTTACGATTTCAGCAGACGAATTTCGGAATTCCACGCGGTAGGAAATAGGAATCGTAATTTCTATTATTATATCCTTCCCGAAACCGGCTACTGTACTAACCGCAGTGTTAAACATGTGTAGGAATTCTGAGGAATGACGTTATAATAGTTTCATGGACACTGATGTCTCAGCGAAGACTCACTCAGTATGATGTGTACATCTGATATAATTGTTGCTATATTAGTGTTTGGTGTGGTTTAGGATTGTTCAAAAAAGCACATTGGTGTGGACAGACTCTTGTGCTGTGTCCGCAGACATTCATCGTACGTGACCATTTTAACCACTTACTGTCAACTTGGTTGTGAGACGTTTCAGTGGTCAGCGAAGAAACGAATGTGAACTTCGATAGAAGGAGATTGCCTTTTTCCTATACCTATGTTAGTTGATCTGTGATATAGCAAACATTGTCATCATGTTGTGGAATTATTACGAGGATTGGGCCTTTGACCAAACCCAAAAGGGTAAGTGTATGACTTGGAGCATTGTAAAGATGTAGACGCTGTTTATCTCTCCTTTTTTTTTTTCTCTTCCTTATTTCTCATACAGTACTTAACCACACTTAGGTTAACAGAAATAATGCTGTGGATAGCTGGTCACATTCTTCAAGATACTGAGGGCAGTGACCTTATTTATTTTTGTTACTGATTTACCATAAATAACGGCATATCCTGAAGTTAGATTACTGGGAGGAGGAAAGGAGGGGGGCGGGGGGAGGCTGAAAGGGATGGGGATGCACAGTCACCCTAGAATCGATCTTTACTTTTCTTTCTCCGTCCATTCGTTCCCAACATTTTTTGTTTTTTTGCCTTGTGGATTTTCAGTCAAATGCCCCACTGTGTTTGTATAGAGTGGTTTTGGGATAATTAGATCATAGTCTACAATATAAGCTGCACTTAGTGTATCGTAGCGTTTCGAGTTCAATGACTGGAGCTCAGTATTGAATAAGTAACTAGATTTAGGTCAGTGGAGTCGGGCGTCCTCAGAGGAACAATCTCCAGGTTGATGAACCTAGGGCATACTCTGCGGGCAGGTTCGCTGTTAAGGGATATATAAGTATAGTGTGGAAGTCAGGATAATTATAATGTTATCGATGTCTGTACCAAGGTGTCCGTGGCGCTCAGGGGTCGCGGCTCGCGGGTTGTTGGATGTAACAGGGTTCAGCATTTTTACATAAGGAGTTCGATTACCGCAGCTACAGGTTTACCGTTATGTTAAGGTCGTAACAAGACAAGCTGGTCTAGTTAGTACGTTTGGGCCGCTTTATCCGTCTCATTAGGTCGTGAATACGGGGCCATACAGTAAGACTTCCCGAACTCAGATTTCATGGGATCAGGTTATTACATGAATTCCGAGATCATTTAGTAATAGAGGTCGTGGGTAAAATTTGATATCGAGTGGAACCTTGATATTAAGTACAGTACTCGGATAATAAGTATACTTCGTTATGAAGTTCGAATTTTCTCATGCACAGATTCGGTACCTGTATTATTCTATCATTTCATTAGTTACATGAACCTCGATATTCAGTATATCTCAATAATAAGAATACGTTTATAATGCACCAAGGATATATTTACTATCGAGGTTGTACTGTAAAATGAGGATTGACAGGACTGGACAACAGAATATTGCCAGCAGAATGCGAAGTTTTCCAATACATGGGTTTTGAGATAATGAAGTTTCAGTGAATGAAGAGAGAGAGAGAGAGAGAGAGAGAGAGAGAAGGAAAGTCTGAAAGAATAAAAAAAAATGAAACTGTAAGACAGTTTGATTGCACTAGAAAGATAAGGATCAGCGATAATGAGATCTTTGGGCCTTGCCCTTTAATTTTATCTTTACGCCCAGCAGTGACAGCAGCGGAGAAATGGCCAACTTTGGCATTTTGAAAGGTCATTGGTCGGGGATTCTGGAGCGGGGAAGGACCCATCACTGGACTAGGTCATCCCCGTAGGTCCTCATAACCTCAGACATCGTACACTCATAAAACCAGCATTCCTTATTGTAATGCTCACTTTCGAGTCCGTTCTTAAGAGTCCTATTTCAAAGTCCACACTTGAAATTAAAATTACGAGCTGTGGCCGTATGCATAATTCTTACGTTAGTTAACTCGCTGCGGTAACCACGGGAGACTAGCAAAACATTAGTATTGTTCACTGTAGTAGTTAAAGCAGTAGGTTAATTACCGTATGCATTATGCATACGGCTTCCTTGAAATTCGAGCACAAGGGTTCCTACTGTAAAACCACGTTATTACCGAACACTAATTATACTGGGTGACGCAGCAGGTATATTTTGTTAAGTTGCCATTTGCCTGCACTAAGTAGTGACGCTGTCTTCTCGCGTGCGACTTTTGTGACCTCTTTTTCTGGGTGGTACATCATTTTTTGGCCGACTTCCTTCACTGCGTGACGTTCTCGCTATTAAGTTTGTGGTTAGTTGTTAGGCGTGCTTCATTAATTGTGTTAAATAGTTTCAACCCATTGTTGTGTGGGAACTTTATTACGTGGGCAGTAGAATAAATAAATCTGTACACTCTGCTGTTGGTAGTACGTGACTCATCTCGGACTCCCAGCAGGGAGAAAATAATATGATGTTGTCGAAAATACCATGTTGTTGATATATGTAAATACCATGTTTTTGAATTCGTTTCATAGCGGGGCTGGGCTCGTGGTTCTGTCTGTGCTCTGAGGACGTTGAACCTCATGCACGGAGGGGCAAGCTAAAAAAAAATCGAGTGGAGGGACGGGGGTGGGGTGAGATTTTAATCTACATTGCGTAGGGGTAAGGAAACGAGTGGCACAAGTAAGTTTAGGGAGGGGGAGGGGAGGAGAGACGGATGGATGGAACAAGCCTACGGACGGACAGACGGATGGATGGATGGAAATTTCACTGAATACAAGGTGTCCGGCTTTTACATAATGGCCTTAAAACAAAAACAACAAGAAGAACAAATAATAACTGTGATAAAAGCGCACACATACTCGACATTTTTTAGCTCAAGGTGGGTAACAGGATGTAAAGGAACTTGACGACCTTGTGTAATAAAGCAGAGTAGTAACAGAGAGATTACAACTCTCTCTCTCTCTCTCTCTCTCTCTCTCTCTCTCTCTCTCTCTCTCTCTCTCTCTCTCTCTCTCTCTCTCTCACTCCCTCTCTGTGTGTGTGTGTGTGTGTCTGTCTGTCTGTCTTTCTCTTTATCTCACACACGCCTACATACATACATACACACGCACGCACGCGGGGACACACACACACACACACATACACATACACATACACATACAACACACACACACACACACACACACACACACACACACACACACACAATGTCATTGGATCACTAATTTACCGACTGCCGGTAGCGTGGCCTAGAAAGTGTATAGGAAAAAGAAACAAAAGGATTCGATTGGCATCATTCTGCTCACGCTGCATCCCTAGTCTAGTGTGTTCCCGACCTTTCTGCTTATCAGGATTTTTTTTTTCTTTTTGTTCTGCTGCTCTTTGCATCGTTGTTTTCTGCCTGGGCGGCGGTTGGAGAATTTTCCCGTAGGTCAAGTTATCTTCTGACTTTTTGTTTGGTACGCATTGCAGTAGCTGATTACCTTACAAACAAATAGACGAATAAGGTCTAGAGTCTACAAGAGGATGTCATAAACAACCCCAAAACAACAATAACAACAGCAACAACAACAACAAGCATTTCCTGTCCTCCTTTCCCCTTTCGCAATGCAACAGTGTTGAGTCACAGTGCCCTATTGAAAGCTTGTTTACACTTTTACACACGCAGCTGTAGTGCGATAATAAGTTATTCAAGGACCGGCAATTCACAGACGCATTTGCCTCCCCTCTTCCTCGGTCATCGAATTCCGTCACCGCTGTGTGAAGTCTGAACTTCTTACGTAATGTACTCTGGTGAGAGTGAGAGTGGAGTGGAGGGATTTTATCGGGACGTTTATAATACTGCGTCATGTTTCTCAGTTATTACGAATGCTGTGGATGAAGAGGGAAAGGAAGGAAAGAAAGACTGAAAGCATGAACGGATGACAAGGCCTTGTCAAAATCTGAGTCATTTCGATCACAACACGATGACGAATTTGCTATTCTATCGAATGCCCTATATGTGATACGAACTATCTTTCTGTTTTGATTTGCTCATCGGCTATCATTTCAAATGATGGGGACACTTTTAAACAGAATCAGGGTGTGAAGTTTGACTTGTGTCATCATCGTTATGAAGAAACATTCGGTCTTAAAGTAACAGCCACAGCCTTTGACACGTTAAGAACTTGCCACCGAAAGAATTTCGCTAACTCTGCATGTTAAAGTTGAACGTTACTATTGATGCATTCAGCACCGATGCACCAATGTACTTTTTACGATTGTAAGACATCCCATCGTTAATGCGCAAGCTCTCAAAAGTCAGGAAAGATGAAAGTGAAATAAAAAAAATAGTGGAATTTGGGTGGNGGGGGGGGGGGGGGGGGGGGGGGGTCCGAATGAAGGGTAGAGAGTAATGTTGGGGTCCGCTGCATCCGGGAGTGGTTGGCCGATGATTATTATTACACACAATGACCTTGATCATGACTAGGCAGCATTACTCATACCCTCATATAGAATTNCCCTCCAAAAAAAAAAATCCCAATCCACCAGGCAGGCTTCAGTCCCCTGCTGACCTCTCCTAATCTCTGCATTCCGTTAGTCATAGATGGAGGGTTCAATTCGCCAGCTCAGTACTGTAGTAACATCAACACTCGACACGCTGACGTGGCTCGTGTACCTTTCTCTAGCTGGCTGTCGTCGTCTCAAAGTTGTCATTTCAACTGGTGATGGACAGTTACCTAAGTGTATAGGCCTGTATATTGGATAGGTTTGCGTGGACGCCAGCGTGCACGTAGCCAATACACTACGCTACACTACACTATACTGCACGTAGCCACTACACTACACTACACTACACTACACTACACTACACTACACTACACTACACTACACTACATTACACTACACGACAATACACGACACTACACTACACTACACTACACTACACTACACCACAGCACAGCACAGCACATGAGCAAACACTTGCTTCTTCGCAAGTTGATGATTGACGTTGCCTTATTTATAATGTCTCTCAAATTTGACTTGAGCCTCCATCCTGTTACCTTCGTCTTGCCTTGGTTGAGATAGCCGCGACATCAACGCCGCGTTGGCATTTACGTTCAGTGAAAGCTGTCTAATGTAAAAATCTGTCTCTCTCTCTCATCTTGTCACTTAGGTGTGATTGACCCCAACATCGTCACATTCGGAGCACGTTCAATCTCATGCTCTTTATCCCCCCCCCCCCCCCCCCNCCCCGTTTTCCTCCCCTACTCCAGTAATGTCTTTGCTGGATTCCCTTCTGCCCTTTAATTCCAATCATTCCTACCTACTGCCTTCGAAAATCTGAAATGTAGCCCAAAAATCCAAGCCCAAAATAATTATATGCCATTACCTAGATGATTTCAGAGCAGTTTTAAAGTTTTTCAAGTTTTCTTTCATTCTTCCTGTCTTCTCCGATCCTCGGCCCAGCCCGTTTTCTCAAAAATTAAAAAAAAATTCTAGCCACTCCCAACCAGGTGGCCATGAAGATCCGAAATTCAGTCATGAAATCCTGGCCCAAAATATATCTCATCAGCATGATAATTTCAATGTAATTTTACAGTTTTTGTTTCTCTTTATCTCTCATTCGCTCTTCTCACTCCCACTCTCATAGAGATCATGAAGGCGAACAGGAGAGAGAGAGAGAGACAGAAAGAAAGAAAGAGAGAGAGAGAGAGGATCATTATTATTACAACTGTAGGAAACTCCCAGCCCCATAAGAGACAGCATGTTGAATAATTTAATCTTATCTGCCCCCCCCCCCNCCCCCCCTTCTTGCTTGGAAAAGGAAACGAAACGAAACTTGCAGCTGGAGAGTTCATAATATGTCTGCATTACAGCTCATCACTTCCTGGTCTGTCTATCAGTCTTCCTGTCTGCCTGTTTATTCCTACGGTTACTCTTCTGTCCGTAGTTCATATGCTGTAATTCATTTCTGTTGTTGTCACGTCCATACGACCCCCATATGAGACCAACGTGGATTGCTATAACATAACCAAGTTAGGTTTGCTTTGCTTTGTTCATAAATAAGGTCCCATATGAACGGGACTCAGAAAGGAAACGCGGAAGTCAAGTGGGTTCATGTTGTTAGTAGTAACATACCCCGATAAGCTCAGATCCTGAGGACAAGGGGCAAGTTATTTTAGTTTCACTGGGCATCACATGTACCAGTCTATCGTTTTCCAGATAATGAATGTGTGTGTGTGTGGGGGGGGGGNGGGGGGGGGGGGGGGGGAGGCACCCATACGGGTCCCACATGATCCTCGCACATTATTGTGTTTGCTGAGTCATCAGACTTTATACATGTGTATGATTGTCATCTGTGGCCGTATGCATGTTCCTTACAAAATTAGCTAACGCACTGGGATAACCACAGGAAACTCCCAAAACATTTGTAGTATTTACTGCAATTAACGCAGTACTTTCAGTCTGGATTATAGATACAGTATATATATTATGGCCACTGGTGTCCTTGTATTCAGTCCCACCCCTCCCCTTCCTTCAACCAGAAGCAGATACATTATCTACTCTCTAGCCAGTATATAACTCGCCACTCCCCAAGTTGCCATGCCAAGCCAGGGTTCACCATTCTTTCTAGTTATTATCTTACTGTATCCATGCTCTTTCCGCAGCAGCCTGCTGTGACTTGCAAAAAGTCATATTATTGGCTTTATTTATGTCAACCCCGGCTAGTTATAATATTAGCTCTATTTGTGACGAGATACTGAGCTCTTTCGCTTTGTTTATGAACTTTCTTAAATGTCGCACGTTCAGTTTTTTTGGTAACAAAGACACGGTTGACGTCATAATTTTTTTTTCTTTTGTTAAGGGGACATGCTGTACACCCGCGCTGTGACTTACTGTATTTTTTGCTTTTTTTTTTGTTTTTGTCTTTTTCTTTCCTTCGTCCTCCTTTCCGTGCGACCTGTTCTCGCTTTCTGTCTACACTATGGCCTTTTCTACTGCATCATTTTGTGTCTAAATATGTACAGTGTGTGCGTGCATGGTATGACAGATGCATGACATGCATGTACTTTTTAATTGATGTAAACTGCCACTAGATGTCTATGTAGACTATAGTTGGTGCAGTTATATTTCCATGAAGGGCAGATATGATTATGTCCACAATCCTCTTCTCTTCTCTTCTCTTCTCTTCTCTTCTCTTCTCTTCTCTTCTCTTCTCTTCTTCTCTTCTCTTCTCTTCTCTTCTCTTCTCTTCTCTTCTCTTCTCTTCTCTTCTCTCAATTCATTTGCAACTCTAGACAAGGTGTATGTTAACCTCTGTGTTTTTTATCTATTCACAGTGAACTTGACCGGCAGGGGCCGTGTGAGCATGCAGGACTTTGAGCTGCTTAAAGTGCTAGGCACCGGGGGTGAGTATACTAATACAGCATGCAAGGAGGCGGGGTCAAGAGATCAAGGGGACACGCCCTTTTATAACTAATAGCTGCTGACAGGAGGAAAGATAAATAGGGGTGGAGCCACTGTTGTGGTTGGTTTTTGCTTTATTGAGGAGAAGGGTTGTTGGGGGAGGAAGGGTGGGGAGAAGAGTAGTGTGGAACAGTTGACTGCCACATCAGATCTTGAAGACACAACACAAAGAAGATGTTTTTTACAGTAGGACCTCACGAATTCGCATCTCTGTGGACAGTTTCATAATTGACCTTTCCGAAATAGCTAATGAAGGCTTTCCATGTGGCTAAGCTAAGACAGCTGCAGCCTCTACATGGCCTAACTACTGTGGCAGGGCCGCCCACACATAATATGGTTTATCACTGTGTGCCAGTCACAACAGTCTTTTTACCAATCATATGAGATTACTCAGTCCGACACGCTTTCCAGCCACACTCAGTTCAGGGCGGACCGTCTCAATTTTGCCATAAGTGAGTAAGTGTTTGTGGAGTGCTCGATTTTGCCGTATGTCAGTCATTTCCCCTCTTCCCACTTGCTTTGCCAAAACACTGACAAATGCTCACTCACTTACGGCGAAATCGATTTTGTCGGTATGTTAGCAAAGAAAATAGAGGGGGGGGGTTATAAAGATACGGCGAAATCGTGCACTTCACCTATGGGAAACATTGTCCTGACTCGCTGATTCGGAAAAACAAAACTGGAATTTTTTTTTGTGGGTTTTTTTTTTCGTGAGCTAGAGTTAATGTGCTTTTATTCGTGATTAAAGAGGAGAAAAATAGTCGGGAAAAAAAAACGGCATGGGATTTCTATGTAATCTCGAATGGAAAAAAAAATAATCTTACTGTCCCTAGAGCATTTATTTTATAATAAGGTTGTAGAGAGAA
>JAWQUT010000150.1:1486796-1507591 GCA_033807755.1 Ellobium chinense | reverse complement strand
TGTGTGTGTGTGTGTGTGTGTGTGTGTGTGTGTGTGTGTGGCTGGCTGGCTGGCTGGCTGGCTGGCTGGCTGGCTGGATGGCTGTCTGTCTGTCTGTCTGTCTGTCTGTCTGTCTGCCTGTCTCTTTCTCTCTCTCTCTCTCTCTCTCTCTCTCACTCTCAGTTAAAGCCGATCAGACAGCATCGCTTCAGTGTTAAATGCTTAAGAGTGGGTTGTTCCCCCACAGGGCACTAGATATAGATGGACTCAATTTGAGGTTTTGGCAGAGCCTCAAGCAGTGATAAAGATAAGATGTTGTGGATGTGTATGAGTGTGTGCGTGCAGGCATTTGCCTATGTGCTCACACATGTGTTGAGGAGCATGAGTATGACAGTGGGTATTTCTTTTTTTCCTCTTCTTTACTGCAAAGGTCTTAAAGCTACCGAACAGAGGTTAAGCACCTGTAAAAATAATTACAATCTGTTATCGCAGTAATTGTTGTCACAGCCTGTTTGTTAAGCATATGTATTCAAGTAGGAGGGAATGCGTCTATAAATGTCAAATTTATTCTGAATTAGAGATCAGAGTCCCCTTTGCTGGATGAGTGCCATGTAGATGTGATGTATCGTACTGTTGTTTTATGATGATGTGGTGTAATCCTTTCCTTTGTCCAGACTTTGTGAACGGTGGAGAAATGTTCACACATCTGTACCAGCGAGAACACTTCACGGAGGGCGAGGTGCGCATCTACATAGGGGAGATCACTCTAGCTTTGGAAACCTTGCACAAGGTAGGTTAAGAACTGTATAGTTGTTGGCCCTTGTTGGAAAATCGTATCTGTTGATTTTGTGTAGTAGAAAGTTTGACAACAGCATTTAAAAAAAAAAAAAATTGTATAATTATTCAGATTTCAAATTATGAACAGACCTTTTCCATGGTATGAAATATTTCAGATACTCTGGCATGATATATGCCTACAAGCATATGTAAGGCCTAGCCATCATGTATTGCTCCTTTATTTCACATGACTTCATTTCACATGACATGCTAGCATGTTGAATTAACCTGTGGTACCAAATCTGAAGTCAGTCTCTCCTGACATGTCAGAAAACGTGAATAACCCATCTCTGTTTTGTCCTCTACAGCTGGGCATTATATACCGTGACATCAAGCTAGAGAACATTTTGCTGGATTCAGATGGACACATCGTTCTCACAGACTTCGGTCTGAGCAAAGAATTTCTCCCTACAGACCCAGTAAGTTTATGCTTTCACTTACTGTTCATATACAGGAGAACCTCAATATTAAGTATAGTATTCATTTAATAAGTACTGTATACTTATTATAACATATGAATTTCACATACATAGATTAACTGTTATTCTGTCATTTCATTACTCAGGTACATCCCAATATTAAGTAAAAGTATACTTTTTTCCATACGCAAAGTATACTTTTATTGAGGGCTTACTGAATGCTGTTCAGTATTAATAGTTTCATGTTACAAAAGCCTTATTATATAGTAGGACCTGTTTGAGTGTAGATGTTTGAGACCTGTTTGATGTGTAGATGTATGAGGTCAGTTGCAGTATGTTCCTGGTGCCTCTGAGATCACCACTTTTCATAACTTGGAGCCTATAGCCATCTAGTTTAGCATATAAAGGAAAAAGGAAGTGAGATGTTTAATCTGCCACATCTTGCCAAAATCTGAGTGTATGTTATGTGACAAAACTTCATTCACAGTGATTATGATAAACAAGAGAAATCAGCATCACAATTTTGTTAACAAATTTGACATATTGATGTGAATTAATCACAGCTGAACAAATACATGTAGCAGTAGGTGATGTGAGCCAAGTTAACGTGTTATTCACTGGATGCAAGTACAAGACCAGGGGTGTTATCATATGACGATGGGCAATAACCAACTAGTGTCTCTGAAATAAGTCTCACTAAACTCCATGTAACTTCATACATTGTATATTTTTTTACCTTGTCAGACTCACCGCACATATTCCTTCTGTGGCACCATTGAGTACATGGCTCCAGAGGTGGTCAAAGGTGGACAGACTGGCCACGACTTTGTAAGTACTGGCAGTGAAACTTTGAATTGACATCAGTGGATTGAGACCAGACTGGTTGAATAATTCTGTTCAGCTAAGCCATCTAGTCATAAATATTTAATAATCAACTTTGTTTATTAGATTTCGCTTTGAAACCGGAAATTGAGAATAGCATAATTATAAAAGCATGATGTAGCCATACAAAGTAGGCAGTATGTTGGTAGTCAACCTGAATTGTAGTGTCACAACTATGCATTAGTTAAATAAAGTACCAATATTTTAGGGAGGATATGAGGGGAAAGAATTAAAGTGCAGTTTGAATCTAACAGCAAAGACCAATGTGATGTAGTCATTCATAACGTTTTCTAATTTTTTTTTTTTCCCAGAAAAAGGGAAGGGTGAAAATGGAGGGATAAGACACATTGTTGCCTGGTTGTGTATAAGTTATAAGTGGAAAATATGTAATTTATGAAAGGTTCATATTCTTGAAGGTATTTATGCTAAGTCTATTTTAGGGCAAGTTGTTTATTGACAAGCTAGATTGATGTTCTCATTTGTCACTAGAAGGTCTCAGTTACTAGAACAGTGACTCTGTATACCATGAAGCTTGTATTCCTCCTTCTCACTGTCTGTCATTCTCACTCCCCACAGGCTGTGGACTGGTGGTCTCTGGGTGTGCTGGCCTATGAACTGATGACTGGTGCTTCCCCTTTCACTGTGGATGGAGAGAAGAACACACAGAGTGAAATCTCAAGGTGAGTTACACTTCAAAAGAGTTCTCTAGTGATAACTTACTTGGCTTCCCTAACATTGTGCAGTGTATATTGAAAACAAGAATTCCAAAAATGTCACCAGAAGTGATTCAGAGTTTTAACAAGTGCAGTTAATCTGGAAAAAGTAATATTTGCATGACTAAGTGTATTGTGAATTTTTATTGTCAATCAAATGTTTCTGTCAAGTACAATTTGATTCTCTAAAGCCTGCTTTGCATATTTCTTAGTGTTTTTAATGCGCTGATTTCCAAAATGCATATGGACCGAGATTATCCATCTGATGATGCTTTGTTGTTTTGTTGAGTTCTCTTGAGATTGAAAATGACAATTCCTTTTATAATTATTTCCTTAACAGGCGGATTCTGAAGTGTACCCCTCCATATCCAAAAACCTTTTCCTCTGAGGCCAAAGACTTGATCCAGAAATTGCTGACCAAAGACCCATCCAAGAGACTTGGGTCAAAAAATGCCGAGGAGGTCAAGAGGCATCCTTTCTTCAAGGTAAGAGACTGACTGACTTTATTTAGGAACAGAGCTAAAATAGCCGTTAGCAATTTCATAATTTGGCTGTGATCAAGAAAACAAAAATTCAAGTGCAGAGAGTCAACTTCAGTTTTGATAATCAACAAAACTAGGATATTGATAAAGTTAATAGGAGAGAAAATTGTAATTAAGTATTTGTGAAAATTTGGCTTATTGATCGTGACAGATTGGAAATGTAAATGTTCCTCTCTAATAATATTCATTTTGTCTCTTCAGTCCCTGAACTGGGAGGAATTGGCCAAGAAGAAAGTGCCAGCCCCATTTGTCCCCAAGATTTGCAACGAGATGGATCTAAGCAACTTTTCTGAAGAGTTCACAAAAATGGCCGCCACAGAGTCTCCAGCCATTGTGCCAAACATGGGAGAGAAACTGTTCAAGGTACTTTTAAACATTCAAAGGATTTTTAAGTCTACTTCCTCAGATGTTGCAGAAATAATGTGAGCAGCAGAAAGTCAGATCTTTTGCATTCATGTCAGTTTTGAGAACCAGAAGAGACTTGTAGGAACTATCTATAAAAAACAGAATCCAGGATTCATTTGGGACACTTAAAGGCTTTGCTATATTATACCGGATGATAATATGCATGGTACATGTACCAGATGCCAATCTAGTTTGTCTGCCAAATGTATTGTTTGGGTTTATGCAAGCACATTAATCCAAGTCATTACTCTTCAAGAAACTAGCTTGTAATATATGGACAAGTATTTTGTATGTATCTTGCCTCTTAAGACATGTCTTGCCTCTATGCAACTTTGCAAAGGTCCTTTTAGCGGTTCATATGAAAAACATTTCATATTTTGGGACCTGAATGGAGGTGCTGGTATGGACAAAAAAGAAAATAAAAACCTGTCAGTAATCATACAAGAAGACATTTTGCTGGGATTTAGTTAAGTATCATGACTGATTTACATCTTATCTACAGGGCTACTCCTATGTTGCTCCTTCCATTATCTTCTCTGAGAACTCCATCAGTGCAGACCTTTTGCACAGGAGCAAGGAACATCAACCTGATGAATTCTCTCTCATCACAGCTAGTCATTTTAAGGTAAGGACTTACCCATGAAAGTTAACTCAGTTTCATGCTATGAAGAGGTTGAGGATTTCATTGATGAAGAAACCATCTGCAAACTTGACATATTAGCACAGAATATTGAAACTGATTTTGCAGGCATGTGTATCTGAAATTTACTGAGTGACACTTTCATGAACATGAAGCATGCCATCCCATTTCTCTTGTAGATAGAAAGGTGTCTGTGATGTATATATGATTCTCATATGGATAGGAAGAAGTGGTGTCTGAATTCCACATCCAAGTTATGCACTGAATTTGTTATATCCATTTTTTTGATTTTCTATTCCAGAATTCACCATTCTTTCAAAAATACGAGCTGGACATGAAAGGGGCGGCTCTGGGAGATGGCACATTTTCTATATGTCGGAAATGTCGCAACATACTTACCAATCAGATGTATGCTGTGAAAATTGTGAGCCGACGCATCAATGTCAACAGAGAAGTCCAGTTGCTGAGTCACTGTCAAGGTCACCCCAATATCGTCAACCTGATTGATGTCATGTATGATGATGTGAGTACAGTTTAAGTGTTAATTTTGAATCCCTACAGTCACAACATTCTGAATTCTTATTGGTGGGCAGTTCTTTTGTTTTCAAAGATAATATGGAAACCCTTGCAGTTCAATATAACTATTAGCTATTCTGACGTAAATTTTGTGACTGGTGCCATGTTCAGAGATGAAAGTGAAGGTGATGACAGAACAAATGAAACCTAAGTCAGTAAATATCAATTTCCTTCAAGTAATTATTGAGGCTGTTCCAAAACTGGTATCTGTTTAATGTAACAAAATATTTGTTTGTGCAGATTAGAAAGTGAGTTAGAAATTTTAACTGTGATTAGTTTACAACTGTGCTGTGTTTATTTAAATAATTTACCACTCACCCAATAACAAAGCCTCAAAATAATGGGCATAATTGTTCACAAGGGTCACTAGATAGAAGACTCAGATTGTTTGTCACAGCTGGAATATTTCTTTCATTTCTTTTTCTTTTCTTTACTTTTTTTTCTCTTAATTCAAGCCATCTATGATTATCTTATGTTTTATGTTTAGAATGATGTTGGTTTAAACAGTCTCATGACAAGATGTTCTTTTGGTTTGCAGTATCATGCCTACATTGTGATGGAACTGTTGAAGGGAGGAGAGCTCCTGGCCAGACTGAGGAAGAAAAAGTTCTTCACAGAGACAGAAGCCAGTGAGCTGATGTGGAAACTGGTGAAGGCAGTGGAGTTCATGCACAGCAGAGGTGTGGTCCACAGAGACCTGAAGCCAGAGGTAAGCAGATTGCCATGTAACATAGATGTAGATCATCAGAGGAATGGAGCCCTGGCAGAACTTTTCAGCTTTTAAATTTATGACAACCATACTCAGATCATGATTCTAAGTTGTCTTTCTCTTGTTTTTTTGTTGTTTTTTTTCTGGGAGGAAACAGAGGATTTGAATGCATGACTTCTGCTGTTCAGTTCCATTATAAATATGACTGTTTGTGCTCAGCTGGGTAAACATGCTTTAGAAAGCCATGCATTTCCTGATATTACTGTAGAGTTGGCAAATTGTTTACAGTTTTCGTAAACCAAAACAAATACTACATCCATATCAACATCAAATCATCAGTCTTGATAAGATCTGCAGTGTTCATTTGAATACTCCAGCTTTATAAATTTAGAGGAAAAAAAATTTACTATGAATCAGGCCTAATGAAATGGTTAAACCTTCCCTATTCCTTCACCTCACTACAAACTGAATGATAGAGAAACACAAGGGAACGAATAATTCTCATTAAATACTCTTCATTCTTCTTGGCATATAATATACTCTGTTATGTTTACAGAATCTCTTGTTTGAAGACAACTCAGAGAAGGCAGAACTGAAGATTGTGGACTTTGGGTTTGCAGCAATGAACCCCAAGAACGAGACGATGATGACCCCATGTTTCACGTTGCCATACAGCGCCCCCGAGGTCCTGAAACAGATGACCTGTAGCAGTGATGGCTATGACGAGAGCTGTGATCTCTGGAGTCTGGGGGTCATCCTGGTGAGTTGTAACAGCATCTACAGCTTAAAGTATTGCCTGCAGATAACAGAGCACCCACGGATCTGCCCAGAGTGCAACTCTGCAACCAGTATCCAATAACCGGAGGGATCCACTATATGTATATTTGTTGAATATGGTTCATAACTACTTGGAAAGACCCAGTAGTTCTTATGAAAATGTGCATTTATTCACCCTTTAACGATATTATCTGCAATGTCAGAAGTACCATACATTTCATTCATAATAATACATAAGCATTCTGCAAATTTAACAAGTGAAATTTTTCTGATTATGACTTTAAAGTCATAATAATAGTTATTGTCTTCAAGACACGGAAAAATCATAGAATACTAGTAAAACACCTTGCACATTCTTGGAAATATTGTAGTTTTAAAATTATTAAAAGGTTCCCTATATGATCAAGTTGCTTGAAACTTCATGCTAAATTTTTGAAAGTGCCTCCATCAACTTAGTTTTTTCATTGTGATATTGTCCCTGTCAATCATTTCTAATAGCACTTTACCTACATTGCATAACACCTTACCGACATTGTATCTCTTAATTGTTTCAGTACTCCATGCTCTCTGGCAAAGCACCATTCCAGGACTCGAAGCAGCCACTGTCAGCGTCCACAGTCATGCAGCGAATTAAGGATGGAGAATTTGATCTCTCAGGTCCAGAATGGGCAGATGTGTCACAGTCAGCCAAACAACTTATACGAGGTTCGTGTCTTTATACCAACTCGAACAGACTTATTGTAGAATTCATGGAATGCTCTAATCACTGAATATTCACAGCATCCAGAGTCCTAATCAAACCCAACGATATCATTGGGATTTCGTGAATGTTTTGGAATATGGCTACTTGTGCATTAAAATTTTTAGAAAGAGCAAATTTGAAGTGCAGAAGTCTTTCTTTTTTTTTTTTTTTTTTTNTTTTTTTTTTTTTTTTTTTTTTTGCACAGAGGAGCTACCACCTTTGTAATGTTTTGGTTTCAGTCTGGCTGCCGAGGGACTAATTCTATGAGGAGATATTTTGAAGAGTAAAATGTAAACAGGGAAACAAGCGATAAAAGAATATTTTCATCAAGATTTCTTTTGAGCTGCACTGAAGATCAGTTTAAGGAAACAGTATAGCACCCAGATAAAAAAAAAATACCAGTGTAATGCTCTGCACCCTCTGACTTGCATGTCAAATATGCTAATTACACCACCTTCCTAGCTAGTAAGTTTATCAGTTTTATAAACATCCTTCCCAGCTGCTCATTAGCATACATAATGACAGGACATTCCTGACAGCTGAGGAAGTTACTGATTCAAATTATGATATATCAGTCATTGTTTATCCCTTAAATTACCAGCTTAGTTACACTTTGCTTTATTCTGAACACCATGTCAAAGGGAACAGTTCTATCAAGGACGTCAGACACAAAAAAGAAAATCAATATTGAGGTTATTTATGCACATAAAATTACAAGTGAAGGTTTTCCTGGCAGGAAAATGAAGGGGTGATAAAATTCTAGGGCGGGCCATGGCAGGCAATCCAGTAGATATAATGTTAAAGGGAGTACATTCAAATCTGAAGTTGCACTTACTGACTCGTCATAGTATTAGGCTTTTGTGTAGTGTTAGGGTTAGATATAGAGTGTAACACAGATGTATACTTGTACTATTGCAGGTCTGTTGACAGTGGAGCCCAAGAAGCGAGTGCGCATGCAGGAACTGCTCAGACACAAGTGGCTGAGAAAGAACGTCAACTCTCCAATGTCTCACACACCACTGAGGACCCCTGGGGTGCTTAACTCACACAACAATGCTGTTCAGGCTCAGATCAACCATACAATGGAGGCATTCCAACAGGCCACCCGTGATGGGTTTCGTCTCCAGGAGGTGGCCACGGCCCCCCTGGCCAAGCGACGCAAGCAGAAAAAGAACTCAGTGGACAACAGAAGTAGCTCAACCGACAGTAACAACTCCAATTCTACGACTTCCTCGTGCGGCACAACACAATCTGCATTGAGGCAGTCCCCAGTCCAGGCCATTTCCAGGAACTCGAGTGCCTCCAGTATCTCCCAGGGCTCCGTTTGCAGCACAGGATTTGTGCCCAACCTTCACAGCAACAACCCATCACCTTTGGCCACAACATCCTCATCGAAACAGTCGACGCCAGACTTGTCACAGAGTTCTTTAGGTGGGTCGGCTGCAATGTCATCCTCACAGGCATCTACCAGCAGCAGTGGCCTTGTTCCAGTGGGCCCTCTCAGGGTGTCACCTCTGTGCATTGACTCTAGCGAGAAGTCAGGGACTCCATTTTCCGTTATTCACATTCCCTCAGTTGATAGTATGGACGATGATTTGGATGAAGAGGACAGCAGTGACAGGGATTCGTTGATGGTGAAAGGCAAACGCAGTAGCAAGAGGAGCAATAACAACAACATTCCTCCCTTCCGGCTCACCAGAGGAAAGAAGAGGAAAATGGAAGAAGAGGAGGAGATGGAAGATGAGGAAGAAGAAGATGATGGTGATTGCGTGATTGTAGAAAAGACCTACCCCTCCCCTCGATCAGGCAGGAGTGCATTCAAACGGTTGAAGTCAGAAACAACAATAGTAATAGACTGAACAGTAGCCCATAATGACAGTATTGTAACATAGACCTCCTTCTCAGTTTCACCGACTTCTCTGAGAAATGCATTCGTTCATCAGCTTTTAATGAGAAGGTGATTCTTGAAAAGTTTGTAAATCTAGTATGATAAGCAGGCTGCCGAAGTGAAAATGAATGCCATTCAGGTGTGTTAAAGCTTTGGCTTCGGAGAGGTTCGTAAAACCCACCAACGCATTTTGAAAAGATAAGCTGGCACAACTTACTAAGATAGACTGTGGTTGGTAGTTGTGAACCTAGCCAGTGCTATTCACATTTTTGCCCTGGTACATGCTTGTTATTCTCAGGAGTGATTCTGAAACAGTAGGATGTACTCCACTGGGAAGTGTTATTAATGACAAAATCCTCCCAAGTAGAGTGCTTGGAATACAAAACCCTGTGCACTGCAGGAAAATGTTTTTGAACAACAGACTCTTTCGAAGTAGAGTGATTGGAGTACAGTTTCATGTGCATCAGTGGAATGTTGATATATGATCAAATCTTCAGAAGTAGAATTATTGGAATACAGAATGATGTGCTCTGCAGGAAAGTGTCTATTTGTGACAAATTCATCCCTAGTTGTATGATTTGCCAAGTACCACTCGAGTATCGAAAGACGTCTTGATTTCATTCCTTAATGCAAGCAGCCTGTGTTGCAGATATTCCATTTCTCTGGATCCCAGATTCCTAGGATCCTACGAGCATGTATTGGAGGGCATTCAGTAAATATTCTCACCATTCCTTGTTCTGTTTTGACCTCCTCTTTGAATACCTCTTTGTGAAAAATGTACAGAGATGTTTGCACAATAAGACATAAGGGAGGAGAAAGGACTCAGTATTCACATGACTTTAGATGACGGGAGACAATTACCAGTGAAATACAGGAAGCAGCCAGACTAAGTTCCAAGTCAGAACCATTGATTGATTCCATAATGTAGCCAAAGAAAACTGTAGGATGGGTGAAAAATACTTTTTTTTTTAAAGGTTGTTTTGGCTTTTTTTTGGCTCTGTCTCTTTGTGAGCTCAAGTCATTACAGTCATTGCGCCCCTGTTCATACTGTATCTATAACAGTTATCGGAATATAAAACAAAGATTAGAGGAAGGTGGGTGGATAGATAAACTGATGGGCAAATGACTGGATGATAGAGCAACAAAGACGGCAGATGAGCGAATGAATGAATGATATGAATGACCAAGGGAATATATATGAAAGAAAAAAAAATGATGGAAAACTATCTATTTTGTGTCAAAATATTAAATGGCTTACCATTATTATATCTTGAATTTTAAAGCTGCGTTACTCCCTTTATGTTTGGTTTTCTGCTTTTTTGGCTGTAGCTCTCATGGATTTCTACTGACTTAAGACTTAGTTTGACAGGTTGCTTCTCAAATTTATTCTACTTAGAGCTTTCAGAGAGTTGAACTTGTTTTATGGAGTCGCTGGAACATGCCAGTCACACGAAGAAACGAAATGTAATAACTCGCTGCATTTTTTTTTTACTTAGGTAATGGCATAACAGAAGGCAGAAGCCAGTATTTTCTTATAAATTATAATCTTAATCATGTTAAACTCATTCCTGTAACATCTTTGTTTTAATATCTACAATTATTTTGATATAATTTTGGACTTGTTACATTTTCAAGGTATTTTACAGGTTGTTTATTCTTTAAAACTGTTCAGGTCCTTCAGGCAAAAACAACTGTAGATTTGATAATGGCATTGTTTTATCTTTGCTCCCTGATTTTGCATGTTAGAGCTGACAGAGGTCAGGCTGAATTTACCTGCACTGAGACATGTCTATTTATTGTGCTTTTAAGAAAGAATTATGAGTGACAGTTGCCTCAACAGCTTAGTTCTACAATTTGTGGATTCTCATTTACAGCTATAGGTAGAGCAAAAACTGTTTAACATTGATACAGACTCAGAAAATCTGCTCTAGTAGGATTCAAATAATATGGAAGTATTCAGGACATATCATTTTGCTGAGATTTTAAGGCAAATTTCACCCGGTTGTTGCAGAATATCCATATCATCAGTATGATGCAACAGTCCTGCCTTGCAATACACATCGAGATTGATTTTGCATGAGGCCTGTACAGGGTCATTGCTACACACCAATGATAATAGTGTGAAGGTGCATGAGCAGGCGTTAGCTTGTAAACAAGACTTATAAACTTCATTATTATTATTATTATATGACTTGTTTATGAGAAAGGTTTGGGTTGCCAACTAACTGGATTTCTATACAAAAGCTCTTGAGCAGGGCTAGAGTAACTCATCCTGATCTGTATTCAGGTTAAGACCAATTTGCAGGAGAAAACTAACATGCACAGAGAATCACACCCATTTGTAAATAGCCTGTACTTTTATATGTGAATTATCTGAAAATGGCATAGCAACGCAAGTCTGATATAAGCAGATTTTGTCTTTTAAAGTTATTTTAATTTTAATTTGATTTTGACTTCCAACCACGTTTTTTTTCGTTTCATTATGATCTGGTACAGACTGAATGTCCTCAGGATGGGGAAATATGCACTGAGAAGAGATTTTTAACTGGAGTCATCTGGTTGGATGGACCAGGCAGTTTTGAACTGATTTTAATGTTTGTTTTATTGCTTACACATCAGCATGTTATGTTGGTTTTTAAATTTGTATGAGGCTCTGCTAAAATCTAAGTCATGTGTAATGCAAGAGAATTTGTGTCCATTATAATGATGACATAAAAGATATCATCACTGCAGTTATGGTAAGAAATGGGTCATATCAAAACACATAGTAATAGACAAATAAGTAAATATCATTTACCATTAAATCATAAAGCATAACTGTTTGTTCATGTACGATAGAAATGACTTGGGTTTTGGCAAAGCCTTTTTGAAGTGTGTGTAATTTCATGTGTGAGATGAGATCTTTTCTGTGTGGAGGTAGTATAATTAATTTATGTTAGCAAGAATTGGCAATCCGCGATAGTCATTGAGTTACCAGAGTTTTGCAAACTGTTGTAGATAAGGGAGTGCCTAGAACTGGCAATGAATGTCAAGCTGTTTGTTAGTATTTCTTTAATGTAAGCAAGGATTGTTTGGCCTGCAAGTTTCCTACAGGTGCCAGTAGAATATGTCAACATTTCATCATGTTCAAGAATATTTCGTGACTTATTGATACATGTAGTGTTTGAATGCGAGTAGTTGACCTAGGTCAGGTCCCAGTATAACCTATTGGATTGCAAAGCACACTCAACATATTTAATAGTAATACTAGAACATTTCTCATTCTTGGTTGTTAGATTTCCTTTAGATACTTATTCAGTGCTATCATTTTTAAATAAGAGATTTTGCAGGCTTTCATTCAAAATGTGTTGGTTCAGACAATCTTTCAAAATAGATATCGTCTTCTCATTGTCCAAATTCTAGACTTACTTGTATCAGTTCTTGTAGCAAGCAAAATTTTTAGTGATTCATAAATGTATATTCTTGTTAGGCACTAGAATTTGTCTTTACACAAATCCAAGTCATCATTTTATCTTTAATTTTATTTATGCTGAGTACATCTTGCTTAGGATAAGCCCATATGAAGCATTAATTCTAAAATAGGCATGTATATATACAGTTGAGCTATACCCAAGCAGAAATCATTCATTTAAGAACAGACCATTGCTAATGTCATCCATTTTAAAATAAGAGTGTGCCAGAATCATTGATATTATTTATAGACTGGCATGTTGATTTTATTCATACACATGAATCATGGAGAAAACTTTCCATTGAAAATATTTACCCTGTATTTGATAACATGAATTTTATGATGTACAAATTTGCGATGATGAAATACAAACAAGTGTAATGTCAATGATATATTGAAGTAAATATTGTAAAATGCTATGACAAGCAAACAATGTCAAAGTTACAGAAATGTTTATGCTGGTTTTTTTTTTTAATGTAATGCTCTGAATCTTATCTAAAATGTCATGAATTATGTTTAAATAATTTGCCTGTACTACCTGATCTACTCTGATTCAATATTCAAAGTGCAATTTTATACAGTCTGGGAGATTTCATACTTGTCGAGTGACTGTAGTACGACAAAGCATGACATTGATAATCCTATCATTTTCATCAGGTCAGAGACTTTGCCTTAAACTGAGACTTTGTCATGAGACAGAATATTCTTTTTCATAACAGTTATGGCTCAGGACAGAAATAAACACTGCGATGCTGTGAACAGTCCGTTGTTCCCATTATGAAATGTTGATCTTCAAGGTTTTGCAGTGTATTCATTGATGGATATGTATTTCAAAACTGTCTACTGGTCAAAATATTAAATTTAAGGCACGTTAATATATAAAAACCACCAAAGTAATTCTGATGGATAAAAATTTCAAGAAGAAAATATTATAAGCCATATTTTAAATGTGAAGTTTTTCTTAAGGGCTGAATCTAAACGAAATAAAGATATAGAGTTTGATAGACAACACTTTGCAACAGGAATGACAAATTTTGTTCTTTTGAACTAGCATCAGATTACTAAATTACAGCCCTTTAAAGTGATTTTAATTTAAATTTAGTGATTTAATTAAATTTGATCATTTAAAGCCCTTTAACATGATGGATAACATGTGGCGCCTGTTAGAAGATAAGTTTGTCACTGTGTTATAAATGACAAGACTCAGATTTTGGCAAAGCTTCATGAAAGATTTAGAATGGGGCAAACTTTGAGCAGATATGAATTGATTGAGGGAATAGATGTGAGCTGGTGGGATGGGGCAGTTTTGCGCTAGAGTGACTCATAATGGTTCATCCATTTCACTTTTTCTTTAACTTTTGCAATCAAGATACATGATGAAGTAAGGCTTATAGTGTTATATTATTACCAGTATGTGTTACATTGTGTAGAAAGGGAAATGTAATGTGCAAGATCTGAGTGTGTGGACAGTTGACTTCTTGGGCCTCCATTTTATTATAGGCATTGGAAAATATCCAGTTCATGTCAGCTCCAGTTTTTTAGAAAAAGTTATGCCAGCCACTTAACTGATGCATTGTGCAGCAGTGCAATGAAGATGAATTATATACAAGTATGTGAAGATCAGAATTATACCTTTTCCTCGTATTCCCCAAAAGTTAGATTTGAATGAGAAAAATGCACTGTATCTATTTTGGTTTTCGTCAGGTTGTGAAACATAAGATTCATCTTGTATTATCGCCACCAAAAAGTCCTAATGTCTTTTGTTTATTGGATAAATTTTAGGCTGCCACTTGGATTAGTCAGCATTTATGACAGACTTGTATCACTGGCTGCATCGCAGGGTTGTTTATGGATTACTGGATGATTTTCTTTGCCTCAGTAGTTTGGGATGGAATGGTCAAATGACTACTAAGTAATTGGAGATTGTAAATGTGATGTAGTCAGTGTTCTCTCCAGGCTAAGTGCATTAGGGGAGACATTCCCCCATTGTCATAAATTTTGGGGAAGTGAGAAGGAGTTCAAAATTTTAAGAGTATTTTAGGTTTTTGCAAGTGATGCAAACTTCAGAAGGCAGGAAAGAAGGGGTGGTTTGCATTCAATGCAATTTTTGGAGAAAGGTGGGAAGTTGGATTTTGAAATTTAAGGGGTGAATCGCAAAGTTACATGGTCTGGAGAAAACACTGTGCAATAGTCTACTCAACTGTCAAGCCCATAACACTCATTTCAAAATGACTGTAGATTTTCAGAGATCATCTCTGCCATGAAGGCTTGGTGTAAACTTCAGAACTTGGGGAATATTGTTTCCGTTGAGTGTCTTATCGTTGAATTCTAATTGTTGTCAGTCGTCTTTCATGGTGTACAGTGCTAAGTCTGTTCACGACAAAAAGTCATGGTTGGTTATGATTGATACCATAGGCAGCGGAAGCTTTTAATAATTTGGGATGGGAGAAAGCCAGATCATTCTTTAGCATCAGTGGTCAGATTCTGAAATAAATGGATGTAGGTAAGAAGAAGGGAAGGATTATTTATTAGTTGTAGGTGTTAAGGGTATTTTATCATAAGAATGTTGGGGTGGAGAGGGAAATATGTTTCCGCAACCTATACCTTGTAATCTGCTACCTACATGTTGTAACAGGATATGCTTATTGCTGGGTACAGACATTTGCCACATTAAGCACAGATGTTTGCCAAATGAAGCACAGATGTTTGCCAGATAAAAAGATATCTGAGAGAGAGTTTTTATAGCTGACATTAGGAATTTATGTCATTCTTCTTTTACCAGCTATGACATGAAAGGCCACCAGCATAGAAGATAAGATTTTCCGTCTCCCCTTCATATCTTAACTTAATACTAGCTGAGCCTTCATAAATTTGCTTGAAAATTGTCGCAGCTGATTCTTTTTTTTCCTTTGCATTCATCTTGATTAATTGTCAGACTACATTGTGCATAGTAGATCTAAGTTTATGCTGAGTGTTGCTGGATGCTGCTTGCTAGAAAGTATATCCAGGACAATGAAAATGACATACTTGTATCGCAGTGTGTGGTACAAACCAGTTTGTTGTTTTTTTTTTAAAGAAGAAAATGCTGATGAGGTCATAAATAACCATCTTCAGCTTAAAAGAAAGGGGTTAGGGAATTACGTGATTCTAAGCACAAAATAGATCTAATAGCAATTTGGCATTCTTTAAATCAAATAAGTTTTTATTCTTGTATTATATTATAGATGAAGTGGTACCAGCAAGAAGCATAAATTTGTTATTTTTTAATGTTACTTTTTGCAGTTATTTTGTAACGCATAGATCTTTGGTGCCTGACATTAACAAGTAACTGCAGAAAAAAAAAATAGTGTACAGTTATGTGGTCAGCATCAGACACCAACAATATGTAGAAAATGAGCCCTCAGATCTTAGGTATCATACCCACCCTCCACTTTACCAACCTGTGTGCGAATATAATGACAGTATGTATCTAAGTTTGCTCATACAGGGCTGACATTGAAGTTTAAGCCAGTCAGTGTTGACCCTCAGTTTATGTTTCTGTATGTCTTTCAAGTGAGTTATGTTGTACGCTGATAACTCACCTTGTTGGTTGATGGAGGACACACAAACAACATGGATGTGAAACTTGGATGGTGTAGATTATAGACTGTCTTTCATATTAGAACATATTTACAAACTGTTCGCCATGAGTGTGTATGATCTAAGAAAATAAAATGAATTTACAAGAGCACTTCTTTGGATCTGTGTGTTAAATTATACATTACTTTACACTCATCTTCTGTTTTGTGGGTTATTCCATGGAAAGTTTAACATCACTGTAGTGAAATTAGGAGAGTATTATGATAGTTTAGAAGGCAGGAAAAGGCTTGGGTTTTTTCTTCCACCAAGTGATTTGATGAGTTGTTCCCTTTTGAAACTTGCTTAACCATTAATATAAGATCAGATACATACCTTTAAATAAGCTTATTACAAAATTTTCAGAACACATCAAAACACATTTTAAGCATATTATGTTGTTATAACCATATGACCAAGCCACTCATTAATTCAAGACTTCAAAAGTGTTTTGGAATAGTTGTTCGTATAACGCATATTTGTTATATGCAAGTTTGAGTGTATCATAAATATCAGTGATGTGAAGTTTTCCATGGAATGTCCCAGAAATATATGGTTGCTGCAGCAGCAGCTTCTCATCTTTCTTGTTTCTTAATTAGATTAGAGCCAATCAAAATGAGGCTCAAGTCGTTCTTGGATAATATCAAATGATTGGTATCATGCAAAAGCACATACTTTTATATACTTCTACTTCAATGGGATGAACATTTTTGAGCTGGTTTATTCTGGCTGAGATCAGTTATTTAAAGTGACAGTTTTCAACACATGGTGAAAATTCCAAGCAAATCACAATTAAAGGACAAATTTATGCTTTAAAGGTTATGTTTGTGAGTTATATCTCACAAAAGTTCACTTATGCCGATTAACATTTACTTACCATGTCCATAAAATAACAGTTTTGTCTTATGCTGATATGACTACACATCAGTCATTGCACCCAACAAAATACCCCTGTCACTTTTTGAAACGCCAGCTCAGTTTTTTTTCAAGCAATTTACACCTCATTCTGACTGACTGCAAGGATCTCTTTGTGCCATTCACCACAACCCTGTACATGTTGCGTCTTTTTCTCTCTTACAGTAGATATCTTCTATGTCTTGGGGCTGCAACTTTTCAGGCTATGACTTTAAAACCACATGAAGAATCCAGATGGGGAAGCTAGGCCAACATCACAGAATGCAATTTTCATTCAATTTTAACCAAAATCTCTCCCTCTTTCCCCTCTCTATGCCCTAAACCAACTTGTCGCTGGCTTAGTGCCTAATGAATGAGCATTACACTGATCCAGTGAAGTGAGACTTGGCATTTTGCCGTATTCCACAAACTGGGTCTAATGTAAATATTGGTATGATTTTGCTCAGAATTTTGTGGGAGTTTTGATGACATATATATCTTTCATGTTTGAGCTCCTAAGTGTGACATAAGCTGGAAACTGAGTAATAGAAGAGGGGAGTAAGTAGACACAAACAGATGCTCACACGGGGTAGGATCAAAATGGGGAAATGTTCATGAAGAGTTTGATTAGATTAGTCATACAGATGTAACAAAATATGTTTACTATAGAAAGTTTTGATGTGTCCCATAAAATCTCATAATAAGCGTATTCGAATTGATCTGTATATTTGTCTTTCTGAGCATTTTCACCCTTTATTCTACCCTGTCTGAGCTTTCGTGTCTGTTTATCCCCAAATGTATGAGCTCAAAAACTCCAAGGTGTAAATATTTGGGGAATATGGTCTCCTCTTACAAACAAAACAGTTGTATGCGATCAAACTGATAACAAACTACATGTAGATGTCCCACTGCATCTTCATGACCATAATTATATATCTTCAGCTCAAGTCAGCTCTAAATCTCTTATGTTCAGAAAATGCCATCTTTAAAAGACTAGATGTAAATAGTCTGATCATATTTCCTTCCCCACAGGTCAACTGTAAATCTCATGAGTTCAAAAAAATTGATATCCTAAAAACATATGATACTAATGGTTTTCCTGGCTCAGACAAGTGTATTAGTGACCTTTGCCATTTTCCCTGTTGGAAATCTTCATGTGGTTGCCTGTATATGTGGGCTGAGATGGGAGAAGAAACTGAGATTATGAGACTGCTAATCTGAATGGATAAGGAAGAAGCTGCAATTAAGTGCATTTGCGTGTTTCATATTAAGATGTTTTCCTTTCATGTGGAAAAAACCAGTATACTGTTTATCTGAAATATGTTTTGGTGATGAGGAAGTTGTGATTAAGTGGTGGAGTCAGTAGTATCTTCCTGGTTCTGTTTTTAGCAGTGGCTTCTAAGGTTCTGTGTGAGGAAATAGAAAACAAGCAGCTGTGCAGTTGTTTGTTTTCACTATTGGCTTGATTTCAAGAAACAAACACAACTGACAATAACAGATCTATAAATGAGAGTAAATAAATCTCTCAACCCTCCTACGAGTTTTGCCTTTGTCTATTTAACACAAAGATATTCAAGTCTTTCTTTTTTTCTTTCTTTCTTTCTTTCTTTCTCTCTTTCTTTCTTTCTTTCTTTTTCTTTTTTCTTTCTTTCTTTCTTTCTTTTTTTCTTTCTTTCTTTCTTTAATAAATTAATCAGGCCTGTTTTATTTATTTAAGCTATTTATTGATAATTTATTAATTGAGGCCAATTTATCTGATCATATAAGTCTGTTTATTTATTCAACTCTATACTCCCATTGCTATGACCCAAGTTTGTCCCGTGGTTCAGCTCTCGAAATTTGATATCTTGCTAACTATGATGTTTTTCATGTCTTTTTTTTCCCCTCTTAACCGTTGTTTGCTTCTTGTACTTTTATATTTTTCTTTTCTGAAGAGTGCTGAGGTAATGTTTCTCTATAATATTATACGTCACAATGTCAAATGATTATGAACATGACTGTACATACCATTGTTAACTGGTAACGCCTCTTGTTATTTATTATGATGGTTTTTTTTTTCAGCAACTGATCTGTTCTAAATGAGAAATTTGAACTATCAGAATGATTAATAATAAGGTACCTTAACCATGACTGAAAATCAATACTGGTTTGTTTTATTTCTCTGTTGTTTTGTTTCTTAAGTTTTACTTAATTATTGTCAGTTGTAGTTTTTACTCTCTCACATCCTCACTGTTCTACCCTACTCTTTTCTTTTTGCCTTATTTCTTAACATTTTTCTGTTGTTGATATTGTTGTTGTTGTTGTTGGCGGCGGTGGTGGTGGTGGTGCATTTTTTTTTTCTTTTTTGGTAACCTTCTCCAGATCTTCATGTTTTGTCATCAAGATTGCATTTGGAGCTTCCCACCATTGAATAGGTCCACTGTAACGTGGAAAACGCATTACAGTATAATATATCAAACTTGAATGCGCAATGAAACTAGCATTCTTTGCTTCTGCCTTTAACAAATGAGAACTTGCGCATTAACATTGGCATCTCTTACCGTCGTACATGAAGAGTTAATGTAATTCTTACGACGGTAAGAAATCCCATCGTCGATGAGCAAAGTTCTCAAATGATACAAATGTTGTAGAAGTTCCCGACCTCCGTCTTCCTACTCATTTTTTGATATTTCTCCACCCCTTCTTCCCTCCCTTCCCCCACTACCAGTCAACCCTTCCTGTACATCGTCTTTTGTTATAGGCCTACTTGCTAGCACTTGTCCAGCTTTGCCCAGCTGTAATGGTGTCCTTCTATTTACTGTTTTAATTCTCCTCCCCCTTCTCTTCCCATGGTCTTGTACTTTCATTCCTCCAAACCCATCCTCCTCTTTGTCACACTTTCACCCCCTTTATCTCCACCCTTGCCCGACTTCCTTCTTTTGTCATTTAATCCTACCAAGTTTTGTACTGTTTCGACATTCAACATTCGACTTGAACACTCAGCTTGACCGCAAAATTTAATGGAAGAGATCTCAGTGACTTTCACCTCAGTGGCCTATCCTGTCTGACCTAATTACATCAGTCACGCCCCCCTGCTCCACAAGAAAGTCAACACACGGACCCATCAAAATATTCACAATTGTAAGATTCTCTTAGCTCAACACCGCCCACTGTAAGGGCTCGCCCATATTATTATGCAGCGATCTCAGTTTTGACGATTTTTGACACGTTCCTAGCGTTAAGATTTCTTAGGGTCGTTTTGTTTTGTTACTTAGTAAAGCATAATACCCCTCCCCCCTTTTTTTTTAAACTTTGTGCCACGATTTTACGCCTAAACATACATGATATTATACCACATGCCCATTAAACCCAAAAATTCGTAGTATGTGACAAATAAACCGGTTAGGCGCAAATCTAATGTCATTTGACAAAAGGGCCTATATTAGTTTTCTCACCAAAAATGCTTTACGCATATTCATGATCTATATGTCAAGACTCATTTCCAAACAAAATATTTCTGCGAACTTGCAAACGTATTCGATATATTCACGATAATTAGACGAGAATTTTGTTGAAGCATGGAGCTATATTCAAACAGAACCATTCAGTTTTCTCTAAAGTAGTTTTGGCAAAGATAAACCCTTTTATCGGGAGACGTGAGAAATGCACAATGAGAAAGGCAAGATGTCACCGTACTGGTGTATTAGAAAAATCAAACGCCAACCTTCTCCTTCCCCCTCCCCCCCC
>JAWQUT010000150.1:1474309-1485684 GCA_033807755.1 Ellobium chinense | reverse complement strand
CCCCCCCCTTACCCCCACCCCTTTTCACCTGTAAACTGTCTTTTACCGTTATACTGTTGCTTCAGACTCTACCGTGAAAAGTGATGGCTTAGGCTAACCCCTTTCTAGGTATGATGACGTCAATGATTTCTTCACTGTTGGCTATATAAGGTTTTATACCTATCATTAACTTATCCAGGGATCCCATGTCAAAATAATTTCCACACGTAGTTTAGCTCTTCCTCCACATTCTGGCACAAAGAAAAATGTCCCTAAACCAATTAGATTTTGAGAACTTAGGCAGTGAATCAGGCTACCTAATATTTTAGGCTTTTTCACACAGTAAACAGGGTAACCCTACCCACCTTGCAACAACCACAAAGTTTGCTCTTGAGTGGCTAAACCTCACCTATTCTGAGTCTACAAAATTTAAAATTCTATACTCTTATGCCAGGTGCTATTGGCATCTTCATACCTCTAGCCTCAGTCCGCTTTCTTTGCGATGCCAAGAAATCTGACCCTACCCCGCCCGCACTTTCTCTCTACCTCCGGGACTTGTAGTCTACCCCTGAAGTGCTGACTCCTCCTCGTGTCATCCTCAAACCTTTGATGGCCCAGGTCATGGCGCCATTAATGTCATATCACATGATTCTTAACTGGCCCCCTGCTGACGTGTTCAGGTACTGTACCTCGCTGAGGAAATGCAAGTGGAGAAATCGGAATACCACAACATTATGAAGCCTAATACAGTAAACCCTGCCTAATCACAACTCCAGTGGAGCATAGAGAAACGTGTGATTAAACGGAGGATGTGATGAACTGGCGATTTCTTTCCGTATCATTATTTATTACCTCTTCTTGTATTCTGCTTTCTAAAAATGGTGCAGGGAAATGTTAGTTTGGGCGATTTCCAGCAGCAGAAGTTAATATTTTGTAATCACAAACCTACGAATTTTGAAGTAGCGGCAAGAACACACAGCGAGTCGGAAGACTCGAAGTAGTGGGCTGTGATAACTGGCCACTGACCAGCATTAAAAGTTAATGACAGTTAAAAAGTATCACGGAGATTAAGTTCCAGACTTTACAGGTCCTTGTTTCAGACCGTGGTAATGTGTTCCGGTAAAAGACCGTATGTGCCAAATTCATACTTTAAAAGAAAGACGAAAGAAAAAAGTTTTCGTGATGTACCTATCTTTCTCAGTTAATCAATGGCTCACTCAGCCATTTCGAAATCTGTACTTCTTACAAGCAGAGACAGAACGGAGAGCTTGAGCATTAACGATGGGATCTCTTACCACCTTAAGAATTACATCAGTGCATCGGTTGTTGAATGCACCTTTATCAGCGTTCAACATGCAAAGATAATGTAAGTCTTACGATGGATAGAGATCCCATGTTAATGCGCAAGCTCTCAATTATATTTTTTACGGTGGTAAAAGATCCTATCGTAAATGCGCAAGCTCTCAATAATCCAGATACGGATTGTCTAGAGAAATTTAGGTCTTCACTAAAATGCCAAAGTTTAATTTGACCTCAATTTGGTGTATACAGTAGGCCTACTTTTTTTAAAAAAAAGGTAAATTGCCATTTATTGCAGGTGTTAGCTGGAACCAGCTGAACATCTAGAGGTTGAAAAAGAGTGCCCGCCATTTTATCAGATGATTAAGAAAAAAAAATGACGTCATTGTGGCTGCCATACTTCATCAGAATATCATCGGGGAGAAATTTACCTGGTGACCGCATTAAACCCACAGTTTCGTCTGAGGAGTAAGTACATTGTGTGTCAATGTAAACAGGATGATATTCGTTGGAAGACCTATTATGACCTCACACTCTGGTTAAATCTACACAATTACAAAAAAAAAAAAAAGAAGAAGAAGAAGAAAAGGGGGTAGATCTAGATCTAGTAGATCCGTGTTCCATAAATATTTTCGACAACAGTTTCAGATCCTGTTACAACATGTTATTAAGTTCACACCCAACAGTCTTGTGTATCTCCTCCACTGCTGACACATTTTCTTTCAACAAACTTGATATAAATCCTTAACAAGCATGTCGGAGCTGGGTATAAGAGAAATACTGTATAACATACTGAACGTCGTTATAAAGTATCTAACATGTCAGTGATGACCATTCAAAAATAAAAGGCCCACCATCAATATTCCATCCCTTCTTAAACAACCATCATTAGCATCATCATCGTCATCATCATCATTATTATTGTTGTCATTATCATCATTGTCGTTATCATTATCAGTATCATTATTACTACTACCATTAGCTTACTTCCTACCATGTACTCTGTCACTGTGAGTCTGTCTGGTTGTTCGGATACTTTTTAGGATGTTCAGTTACATTATGACTGATAGTGATATAAGGAGATACACACTGAGATGTGGAGACAGAAAGGGATTACCGAGAATTATTATGAACTGTTCAGGCTTTCAGAGCGAGTTTGTTAACCAAGTCTAATCACAATGTGAAATACACTAGGATACTGTACTGCGCGCGCACACACACGCGCGCGCGCGCGCGCACACACACACACACACACACACACACTCACACACACACACACACACACACACACAGAGACATACACATACACACGCATGCATACATACATACATACATACATACATACAGACAGACAGACAGACATACAGACAGACAGACAGACACATGTTCACACACACACACACACACACACACACACACACACGCACACACACACACACACATAACCCGCTAACAAAGCATTGAGGCGCCTAGTTTCAGGATCGACTATAGAGAGCTAGTTAGACAACAGCGAAGGAAATTCAGCTGAATCACCATGAGATCCTGGTTGAAAGATTAATGGATATGGAACTGTTTGTTTAAGGTACGTATTGTCTCATTATAAGAACTGGGCATTAAAACATTATCTGAGAACTGTCAACTTCGCTTAATCGCAACCCGGATAATCGCAACTTGTGCCTCACAGCAATATCTCTCATACAACACAGCGCTACAGTTCTGTGTAAAACTTACTTACTGGATAATCGCATATCCTTCTTTTCCCCTGTGTTCCCGAGGACTTGCGCCTAAGCGGACTTGACTGTCTTTAGGGAGATGAATTTAGTATTGGCTGAATTGTGTAAACGACATGTGTGCCACAGGATTCAGGGTGGAACCTCCATTAGGTTTAGTGCAGGGGATACTTGGCTTACTCCCAGCTGCTGAGCAAAAAAAACAAGATCAAAAAGGGATTACTAATTTTAAATGACCCTTTTTTTTTAAATTATAGAAACTTATTGTATTATGTCATGTGAAAATGTTTCTATTAAATGAAAGTTACTATTAAGGGCTTGAAATTGGTCGACTGTATATTATATGTTTGCCCCTGTCAAGGAAGGAGAAAACGATGTTTTTAAAAAAAATCCTGTCAGTGACAACACTATTATGTTTGAGGAGCTTGTAAGACGATAGTTCCGTGAAAACACTGAAGATTTTGGCGGACTGCCAGCTTGCAGATGAAAAGAAGAGCGAATGAGGAAATGGTTTTATCTATTGACATGACAGGTGCTGAGAGAGCAAGAGAGTTACCAGTGACATAAGGTGGCCTTTTTCAACAGGGGGCGCAAAAATTCACGAGTCACCGGTTACGCATTGTGCCAAAGAGTGTATGGGTCCATTGCTCTTTTCGTTTATTTCTCGAGTGTATGGGAGGTTGATTGTTTGTTTTTTGTAACTCCAGAGGCTGTCTTGTGGCATAGGGATCTAGACAAACTCGGCTCCACACAGTTTGTGGCATTTCATATTAGAACAATATTACAGCAGAACGCCAGGTCAGCTACGCTATTTTGTTTTGAAAAGCTTTGATATTATAGCAATAAATTTAATTGTTCCTAACAAGGGTTAATCTATTATTTAAATATAAACCGAAACTGATTGCAGTTAAGTCAGATCTTTTCAGAATTTCATTAACATGACATTCAGCTGGAATTGCCCATTATCAATTTTTATCTACTCATTTCGTTATAGAAATAAGAGACAACCGTGCTAAACCATAAATAATCATGGACAAGTTGTTGATTTGTTATTCTAACTAATACATTTTAGTGTTTTCTTCCAATAACTCTATCTTCTGAAGGCAGTCTAGGAGGAGCTTTGGCATAATTATTCAGTTTCAGGAATGCGAGGCCACAGATCCAGTGATGGAGAACATTCCTGATAGCAACGTACCTAATCCACATCGTAGGCCTAGTCCTTGGAATGCATACCTTCACCCGGAGAATACAGTTTGGTCACGGTCGATCATAACGTATCTTGTGGTGTTTTACCGTATCTTTGTGCTTNCCCCACCCCACCCCATTAAGGTCTGTTTGCTATACTCCTTTTCTTGCTTATTTTATACTGGGACCAGAGGACCGTAAAATCAACCACCCCCGCCAAGGGCGTAATGGAGGGATGAGTGTGGGGTCAGTGGGTAGCCAAGCTTGTGAATGAGAATGCCTGTTGATACCCAGACCAAAATGCCACCTTGGTAAGATAGGGGGAGAGAGATTTTGACTCTCACGATTTTTTTTTTTTTTNNNGGGGGGGGGGGTGTCTATGAGGTACTCTAACTACGCCTCTGACATGGCTTCTCGTCTTCATCCCTCTATGCCACTCTCTTTTCTCTTGTCATTCTTCTCCTATTTCCTCCCTCCCCCTCCCCCCCNCCCCCCAACCTCCCCCTCCCCTCACCACACACACACGCACTGTCACTCACACACTGTGTGGTTTAATCATGTGATATCTCCTTCATGACATCATGTGGGCTATTATATTGCGGGATCGAATCCGCTTAATCGGAATTCCATATAATAAGAACAGTTGCAATTAAGGGAAGGATAATGATAGACGAGTGCATTCTTTTTACGTATAAATCAGTTCTCATTTCCAACGGGGAAAAAAACAACAAACAATACAATTGAGATGAAGTGGAATTATGTGCATTCTTTACTGCACAGACGAGCCCGCTTAATTGCAAGTCTTCGTGAGCATGGACAAAGCTGTGATTAGCAGGAGTTGGGATTTAAAAAAAAAGAAAATACAGTATTCTGTTATACGAAAAGTCTTGCTATTGAGCGGATGTTGTCATTAAGCAGATGTTGCGTTTAAGCGGGGTCGACTGTATTTTCGGCTTTGCCATATCCTGTCTTCCAACACTTCAAGAGCTGCAATGAGAAAAATTATTACTAGCCTGCGTGTGTAATTCGACAAAACACCCACCTGCATTTGGGCCTACACGTCTACGCCTCTGCATGCACTGGCCCAATGAGATCATTAATAAAGATAAGCAAACGTGTAAAGGTCCCTTAGTTGGTAAACAATTGGACTTGCGTAGATCTGGATCCAAAGAGGCGTGAGGGCCCATAGCTAATTACGTTTTGGGGTCGCTTGGAGCCTTTCACTGCCTGGTACTGGGCGATGCTGATTTTGATGAAGATTCGAGTACCAACTTCGTACATGTTGGGCGAATGGTAATAAATTATCTTAACATTTGCAGTAAAAATATTTGCCTTTCAAAAGGTGATAGCGCTTCAGTTTTTCGTCCTAAGTCTTTCGGGTTGGAGGCTTCCTATTCACGGACTTGCCTTCGGACTTGATGGTTGACAGAATGACGGCATCTATTTGTGTTATTCCTCTGTCAAAATAGATAAAGTAGCAGACATGGAGAATTTCTAAACCATTCTAGATTAATGGAAATCAACTTACGGACCCCAAAAGTAATCATAATTAATAGATTCTCTTGTTCCTTCACTTATTTTTCCCCGGATTTTTTAGCCCATAGCATTGTTCCCAGCTTAAGCTGGTCATGAGAAGAAAGAAAGAAAGAGAGAAGGAAGGAAGGAAACAGCGAGAGAGAGGCGGTGTTGTTAATGAAAGCAATGTTGTTTACAATCACAATGCGGTAAAGATGGTAAAAAAAAAAAACAACCTTATTACGGCCTCAAATGTCATGTAGGTCTATATCCTGCTTTGACATACCCTTGTCATAGTTTGGTCCTCTGTTCTCCGTTATCTTTAAACTTCACTCACAAACTCAAAGTTACAAATGAATTGGCATTTATGGACTGGTCACTTGGAATCTGAGTTACTGAGGTGGTACTGAACCACATTCTCAGGCCTAGAGTAGATAATGTTTTGCAGTTGGTAGTCTACCATGACACTTTCTTCTGTAATCGTTACATTCGACTACGACAAACTGAGTACGCCCATCCACCTCGACTCCAAGGGGGCGTATACGAGCACAGTATACGGATCTCTTCTCCTGTGACTTACACAACACAAGCAACGGCTTGGCGAATACGAGAATTTCTACACATTTCGAAGTAGAAGATCATGGTTCGTGCTGTTTTTCTGTCTGTCATCGTTTTCTTCGTTGGTGAGTAAAAAATCATTTAATCCTCTAAGACCCACTGTACCATACATTTGATATGACATATTCTGGAAAATGATTCGTCGAAGACCCAGCATATAAACATATATTACATAGTAAGAAATGTACATAACAGTTACATTTTTACTGTGTTCAGTTAAGCCCTTTAACTTATTACAGTACATACCAAAAATAAATTTCATATTTTGTGGCACTGTATTTCAGATGGTTTATTGATGAGTATCCCATGATCATCGTAGAAAATTTCTGTGTCTACCATTTTCTTCTACCTGAAGCAACAAATCTACAATAGATATTCAAATCAATATGCCTTCTAACCTCTTAAAGTGAACATAAAACTTTATACATCCGTATTTTACCATCAAGCAGACTTTGAAAGTATGAATGTCAAATCATGACTTAAAAAACCTGTCCCTCTCTCTCCCTCTCTCCAAGAATGATTCCCGAATATAATTATATGTTTTCTTCCAAATGCTTCTCTGAAAATGATGGTGGCCATACTACTTTCAGGTCTGGAAAATGTCTAGACTAGATTATGAGATCAGTGTTAATATAAAGGATACTGCCAATGATAAGACGTATCGTGCAGATCTGTTTGGCACAACCATGCATCATTGATTTGTCTGTAAGATCTATTCAGTGAGAACACGATTTTGAAAAAAAAAAAGAAAAAAAACTAATTTCAAGTGATCGGCTCTTCCAAGATCATGATCCACATTCTTAGGCCTGTATTATCCAGAATCCAGAACCTGTGTCAGCCATGAAGAAGAATGCTTCACATCGTAACAGCCAATCAAATTGCCGAGTAAGTGTCACTGGTCGCCATTTTGATTTTGAATGTCTCATGGAAGTTATGTTCCTACTTCCTGATCTGTTGACCCGTTGACCACAGTATTGGTTATAGACCTGTAATGGGATTGGAACCTTTTTTTCTCTATGGGCTATATTAAGATTTTGAGCTGCCCTCTGAACCCAAAGTTTTAGCTTTCACGCAGACCCATACCAGATTTTAGCTCATTATGTGGCCGAAAGTTTAAGACTGACCCAACCCTAGCAAGCCCATTGAAATTTTGAGCTTGGTTGCTATTTGTAAACACTCTACTTTTTTCACTGGTCAACGTCACCCCCCCCNCCCCCTTTTTCCGTCTAAGCACATCCTTGGGTTCCAGCCCAGGGCTAAAAAGTGCTTGGCAAAATAAAGTAAAATGGACACAGTTTCCCATTAAATCAAAATTTGCCCCCTGGAGCCCTCATCACTGGAAGCAGGGCAAGCCAAAAGAGGGAAAAGGGGAGATGAAATGTAACCCCTAAGTAGTAGGACTCAGTAGTGAATGTACAATTACGGGCCTGTAATCTATTGCAGGTGGTGTATCTGGCAGCTACAAGCGATGGCTTCCCGACACCAACTTCGAAAATCCAAATAACTGGAACGTGAAGCGAGCGCCTTGCGGAAATGACGTCGCCATCATCCCAGATGACAGTCCCGTTGTATACGTTCAGTTCAACACAACTGTCAAGGAACTGGTAAGTACCACAGACTAGCGTTGCCATGAAGAGCTCTGTACCATAGACTATTCTGACAAGCTGGATACAAATCTTCACTGAAACTCGCAGGTGGTTCATCCAATTATAAATTTCCACAGATGACTATTTCCAAAGTAGTGAGAAGCTTAGACAAGACAGGTCATTACAAATACGGTAGGATAAGCTAAAATGAAATGAAATAAAATAAAATTGTTCATATGGCAAATTAGTCACGTTTGCAGCAAAATTTCCACCACCAAGATGGCCAATATGAACGCCCCAAACAGTGCGGTCTAGCTCAATGTCCCAATTTGACCAATGAGAAACTGGTGGATATTAAAGGCAAACCAGAAAAATATGTGACAATGACCATCAGAAAAACAAGACATGATCATTTGACCATTAAAGAAGTTAAAGTATTCTGAGCAAACTGGGCAGGAGAGAGACGTTGGTAGTCATGGGTCAGTGCTCAGATCGCCAGAAAACTCGAATTATTCCTAGGTAATTGTTTTAGACTACTGACGTGGCCTCACTAGGCTTCCCAGCACCGTTTCTGCTTGGCTGTAAGACTATAGAGAGAAGTCAAACTGGAAGAGCTGAGATGAACGATAAGAGAACGGCAGATAAGCAAAGGGCTCGTCGAGAAACTTGAACGAAAACGCGCAATCACTCACACAGGGATATTTTTGTGCTCTCTTCTCTTCCACATCCCCCCACCCCCCACCCCACCTCTGTTTACTGTGATTATGTTTCCTTATCTTTGAACATCACAATCACCAACATCTTCACCATCATCATCATTACTGCTGTTTTCATCAGGTGCTGCCCAAGAACGGAGAATTGATTCTGGGTTTGAATGTAGGACTTGGTTTCACACAGTCACCAGTCGCGGGATGCGCGGACGCTGGGGGAGGTAAGCCTGACTGTCATGATGACGTTTTTACTTTGAAGCTTGTACTCTTGTACACTGGCTAAACATGTCCATGTGGGTCTCACATGTGGTGCCATAGGACCCATCTGGCAGACCAGTCTGGCAACCATCCATAGGCTTTTTTTCCCCCTCTTATTGTGCCCTCTCTTGAGAACGAAAGGGCATTATAATTTTTGCTACACTAGAGAAAATTGTAATAGAAAGGATGACGCAATTTAACAGTGTCAATGAGGCAAAATGCCGGGACCATCCTAAGGTGCACTTGAATTGGGGTTATAGACAGGTGTAGAGAAGAGAAATACCCTTAGATATTACCTGGTGACTTTCCTCAAAGATGCCTTTTCTTCCCTAATCCTAACTCTACCCCTAATCCTGTCCTTCACCCCATTCCAATGAGATTTTGGGAGAAGCCCAAGATTTTGCTCCTGGTGATGACGTACAAGCATAAGCCTTTTTTTCTCTTCTGGAGCTTACTAACAAATAGAATCTCGTAATTTTGTCTACATTATCTTCGACAAATCCTACCTTGCATTCTTACCACCTTACCTTTATCTCGCCTTGAGGCAGATGTGGAATTCACAGCCGTCCACCCCGAACCCTGGCTGGACCCGACTAGCTGGTGCACCACCCCAACACAAACGGGCAACTGTGACGTCACGCAGATGACGTTGGACGTCGAGAAGGTGCCGTGTGGGTATGATGACGTCATATTCCCACGTGATCACTCATACTTCGTGGATCTTTCAGAGGACACGCCCACACTGTCAGTCAAGTCTTTGAAAATCGCCGGATCGGTAAGTAGGTGCCCTGTGAGAGTTATCCTTTAAAACGGATTCATGTTCTTAGATATCTCTTACTTCCGATGAGTATGCAGAGGTGTTTAATTTTTTTACCCTATATAAGCTGTGTACATATAAGGATTATCTTCCTTATGTCTTTAAAACTTCCGGTGAGTTGACAAGGCAAACAGAGCCTACAGATTAACTCCTTTACATGGCTTGTGTTTCTGAAAGGAGATATTTTACATTGCCCTAAACATACGTCCTTCCTCATTCCCCAGCGAATTTTAGAAACGATATTCTTCCTTGCCGGCTGTTTGGTCTAGCTTAGAAGCGATATCCTATTTTGCAGGCTGTTCATTAAAGAAACGATATTCTTCGTTGCAGATCGTGTATATTAGAAATAATGTTCTATTTGTCAAGCTGAGTATCTTATAGATATGATAATCTATATTGAAGTATGTTCTTGCAGAGTTTCACAACCTCCACGTTGACAACCTTCTTCAGTAGCGATTACGGACAACGAATGTTTCGACTACCCAGTGGCAGTACAGGGACTGGTGGGATCGATATTACCCGGCGCGATTGTGATGATGTCAAGGGGTGTGCCTGTGGTAATGATAGGCCGGAGGTGGGTGGTTGGTGATGGTGGTTGGTGGTGGTGGTTGTTGGTGTTGATGGTGGTAATGCTAGTGTAATAGGTAGAGATGATGGTGAATAAAAGTCGAGATAGGGTAATGACGATGGTGATGATCGAAGTATTGTGCTGGTAGATGTACCGATGGTGGTTGTGGCAAAGGTTGGTGGTAGATTGTGGTGCTGACTGTGGTTGATGAAAGAAATGAGGAATTAGGACCGGTGGTGGGCAGGCTCGCTGTGTTGTGATTTGGTCAGTCAGTGAGGCCTAGGCAATATTTTTGGGTGTGGACCACTTTGGGCATGTGACTAGACTCATACATCACTATAACTAATGCACCACTATGCCCTTTGGCGCTCAGTCTTCCATTCAAATCCAAAGAGAGCTGCGCCCGAGTTGCACATTAAATCATAAATAAGGCAAACTGGTCTAAAATCCATTTTTATTTCACTAGTTGCATTGGACATGCGTTGGTGTGCAACTCTGGTGCAGCACTCTTTTGATTTTACATGGAAGATTAAACTACAGAGTGCAAAATGGCGATGTAGTGCTGTTTTACCTTCGGCACCTGAATATTGGTACGCACTGCATATTTCGAAACGTCATTAGTAGGTAGACAATAACTGATGACGTCACTCAGCCTGCTATTTTTATCCAGTGACGTAATATGTGTGTTGGGCAAGGGGCGTTGAACCTCCACATCACTTTAATTCAACCTACAGAGAGAGTTATTGCCTAAGACCAACGAATGATAATTCATTCTCTTATTCACTATCCCTCCTTCCCTCCCTCCCTCTCTCTCTCTCTCTCTCTCTACCTCCCTCCCTCCTTCCCCTCTCTCGCTCTCTCCCTCTCTCTCTCTGTCTGTGTCTCCCTCTCTCTGTCTCATCTTTTTTCTTTTTTTTTTTTTTCATTTCTATCTCATCTCCAGATCGCCTCTAAGATCTGCGCTCATGCGACGAAGAGGTGCACTCGGCCGCGATGTACAGACACCATCCAACCTCTCGGGGCTTGTTGCAGAATGTGTGGTCAGTACATGGGCTGGGGAAGAAGACAGGGGTTGGATAAGGGTCAAGGGCAATTGGACTTGGTGGGGGG
>JAWQUT010000150.1:1442975-1461632 GCA_033807755.1 Ellobium chinense | reverse complement strand
ATCTTTCCTACAGGAGAAATCCCTTGTCCAGAGTTACAGAAATCCCCCAGTGCTATAAGATATTAGTACAGTGGACCACACTTAATACGAACACGGTTTGTACATACACACGAATACTGAGTACAGTAATTTTGGTCCCGATTTTTCTTTTCTTTGTTTCAAGTAATTATTTTGGACTAATATGTACACATTAATATGTACAAACGCTTTATAAATGCGGGCTTTTCCTGATTTGCATTATCTACCCTTACGGATCTCAAAGGATGGAGTGTTGACCCGGAGCCCTGTACCCTCTCAGGGTTTACTTCCTTTCATCTTTTCCTAACCAGGTTTGGGCAAGTTCACTAAAAAGGTCAGTTCAGATCGAGTTCAGTTCACCAACGAAAAAAAAGCCCTAAGATCAAGTTTAGCTCAGCTCTATTAAAATTGTGTAGTTTTCAGTAGTTTTCAGCTCAGATCAAATTCGCGTGAACTGAACTTAAGTTGACGACCTGCGTTCAGAAGATCTCAGTTCTGTCCAGCTCTTTTCCAACAACTGAGTGAAAAATTAGTGAACAGTGAGCGGTTCATAAGTGCATTTGCGGTTCGAGGAGATGAGGGCAGGGGCGGGGATGAGGGGGGGGGGGGGGGGAGGATCGCTGCAGACAATGTGATATGTTTCATGCAATGCTAGGGCAAATTGAGTCAATAGTTATCAAACCACAGACAGGCCACTGGGGAGTGGATAGACCGATACAGAAGGTCTCGGGGGTTGGGGGGAGGGGAAATGGTGTGAGAAGCTGGGTTAAGGGTTGTGGGAGGAGATTGGGGAGGTGGGGGGCGAGATTTATAGCAAGAGGGAAGCGAGAGAGAAAGATAACAGCAGAAAGAAGGGAGAAGAAAAAGAACTGTGAAAGATAAGAGATAGAGGGCTTAAAGAAGAAACAAAGAGAGATGAAAGAATGAGAGATTGGTGAGAGAGATATCAGAAAGAGGAGAAAGAGGAGAATAAGGGAAAGAGCTGAGAGCGAGAGAAAGAGAGAGAGATCAAAATGAAGAAGAAAAGGCGTGAATGAGCGTGCTGCTTGAGTGAGAGAGGGAAGAAAGGAGTGGATGAGTGTGATGGACTGAAGGAGGTATGAGAAGAGTAAGAGAAAGAAGAAAAGAATGATGCGTGGAGCGGAAGAGAAGAGGCGTGAATAAGAGTGAGAGAAGACGTAAAAGAAGTAAAATAATGAATTCCTAGCCAGGCGTGAATGAGAGGAGGAGGGAGCTATGAATGAGCATGAGTGAGAGAAGGGAAGATAAATGTGAAAAAGCATGAATAAGGAAAGGAATGAATAAATCTCGCGCCATTGGTGGGTGAGCGAGAGAAGGAAGAAAGAGATGGATGAATCCCTCAGCTAGACATGAGTAACAGACGGCGGAACAGAGTGGACGAAAACCATAGCCCGACATGAGTGAGAGAAGGAATTTCCAGCCAGACATGAGTGAGAGAAGGAGGAAAGGAGTGAATGTATGCCAAACCAACCGAGAGTGAGAGAAGGGGAGAAAGGAGTGAATGAATCCCTTAGCCAGACATGAGTGAGAGAAGGAGGAAACGGATGAATGGAACCGTCAGCCAGACGTAAGTGAGAGGCGAAGGAAAGAAGTGAATGTATGCCAAGCCGTGCATGAGTGAAAGAAGAATGAAGGGGGTGAATGACTCCCCGGCCAGACATGAGTGAGAGAAGGAGGAAAGGAGTGAATGAATCTCCAGCCGTGCGTGAATGAGAGAATGAGAAAGGAGTGAATTAGTCCCCAGCCGCCATGAATGAGAGGTGGAAGGCCGTTCATCATACACCACTGGTGTAGGCGGACAGGCAAATCGCCTTTGCACATGCGCTACAGGATATCGATCTTAATCCAACGTTTAGTCTCCCTCGCGTCCAACATCAGCCGTGTTGCCACTCTGGCCCTATGCTCTTTCCTTATAGTGAGAGTGATCTATTCCCCTACCCTTCGTTACACAAGATGTAAGAACAAATTTAATTTTTTAAAATCATATAATTTTACAAATTAAATGTAAGAAACCAAACATTTTGCCCACTTCACTCTACATTTCACGAATCCCCCCTCTCCCCCAACATTTTTTTACATCTATACATCTCTGTACATGTGTACAGAGTGTAGTATGCTTGGGTGTGTGAGCTGAATATTATATAATCTTAATTATTTCTCTATGTAAAGCGCTCAAAGCCTGTATGTACAGGGATGAGCGCTATATAAATGCTATTGAATTATTATTAAAAGCGATTTTCGCCAAAGTCAAAGAAAATGGCTTTTCGGTAAAGTCATTTTACCCTAACGTCGAGGAAAATCCCTTCGAATGGCAACATGGAGCTTCTGCCAAGCCGTTGGTCTAGGGATCACCTCACAGTAGGGAAACACTGCAGTGTTTCGTCTAGTGAAAGAGTAGACTGAAGCAAGGCTCAGTGGCGGACCGATAACTCAAGTTTCACGATAATCAGCCTTCAAGTTTCAAGTACCGACAGTATCGATTCTATTTCAATTGCGATAAACACCACCTGTGCTAGACCTGAAACTCGTTTCAAGTTTGTGATACTTTGATGTACACGGGTCGATCTAGTTCTGAGATTCGAATAAGGATCGACATACAAAAATAACTTTCGAGTCAGTTTTAATACTGGGTCACTTTAGTCCACCTGTATTAGTTTTACATTATAGGGTCTGTGATGATGTATAGCAGGGGAAAGCATGACTTTGTTATGCCCAGGAATGACTTTGTTATGTTTTTCAAGATGTATGATATATGTAATGTTCTGTGTGTATGTATTATGAATAAGACAGTTTACCTATGGAATAAAGAAAAGAACTATTTTCATTCTCCCCTCCCTTTCCCAATTCACTTCATTATTTACTTGATCATGGAGTGTTTTGAATCTGTATTATCCTTGTTCACCACTGCTTTGCTTCAAGTTGTTTTCCAGTCCGCACTGGCACCGCTAACATCGAAACCTTGAAAAAGTTTTGATGCTATCCAGATATGATCAAAACGGTATTGAAATTCAGAAAACAGAATTTTGATATCGACATCAATCTAAAATGTCGAATACCGAAATTATCGATACCTGAAAACGATCTTGTCCGATACTAATTTGGGGAGGATAAAGAGAGAAATTCCTCATTGTCTACCTGATGATGTATCGATACTTGATCTGCTTGGAGATTAATGTTTGTGTGTGTGTGTGTGTGTGTGTGTGTGTGTGTGTGTGTGTGTGTGTGTGTGTGTCTGTGTGTGTGTGTGAGCCAGTGAGCTTTAGAGAGACACATTGTGCTCATGTTCGTGCAAATCCCTAACTAGAGATTACACGGGCGAGGGGCTATATTTGATATGAAATAATGACTGTTTACCATTTGAATGTTTATCGCAGAACCATGACCCTTGTAACAGGATACGCAAGGCCACCACTAGATAATTAAGGGCTTGCGCATTCACGAACGGATGTCTTACCATCGCCAGAATTACATAATATGAGAGCTTGAGCATTAACGATGGGATCTGTTACCATCGTAAGAATAGCATTAACTCTGCTACTTAAGCCGCATTCAGCAACTTTGCGCTAATGTAATTCTTACGGAGGTTAAAAGATCCCATCGTTAACGCCCAAGCTCTCATTTAACTCTGCAAGTTGAAAAGCTACTAAGGGTACATTCATCACCGATGCACTAATGTCATTTTCACGGGGTCAGAGATCCCATTGGTCATGTGCAAGCTCTCACAGAAAATTAAAAAAATGTTTTCCTTATTGTCAGGGTCAGACCTACTCTCATTTCGCTTCCCCTCAGAACGTGACAACCCCCATGTATACGACGCTAACCCAAAATTTGTGTCAATGATTCCGAGAGAACCACGCAATGCAAAATCACGCGGTTTTCACTTAAATTTTGTACATAAATATGTAGATTGTCAAGATAACAGTCAATCAAAGTTGCTTTCAATAATATACAGCAGTGGAGCACTTTTAGTACGTACATGCCTAGTATGTAACACGGATACTGAGTACAGTATTTTGGGTCTCGATATTTCTTCTC
This sequence comes from Ellobium chinense, assembly GCA_033807755.1. Lineage (NCBI taxonomy): Eukaryota > Metazoa > Mollusca > Gastropoda > Ellobiida > Ellobiidae > Ellobium > Ellobium chinense. Next base: position 1,457,558 of record JAWQUT010000150.1, on the reverse strand, counting down.
TAAGAGTACGTGAATGGTTAATACTATTTCTGTTAATAAGTACACTTTTGGTCGGTTCCAAGGTATACACATATATCCCTTTTTGACGATACAAATTGTGTCAATGCGATCGTGTACGCTCCTGTCAAATTTTACACTCCGTCGTTATGTTCGTATATTGATAGTTCAAACGTATGTTCGAATTTCAAATGTTTTGTATGTGTGCTTACAAAACTGCTCCATCACCTCGAACGATATAAACCAGTGACAGCTCTCCAGTTTTAAAAATACAAAATTTTACTTTAAGCACGAAAAAATGGAAGACTAGACTTGTCATAATTTATAATGAAATGAAAGAAATGCTTCTGTCGTTTCAGATCTGTTTAGAAGAATATCCCCATTATATGAATGTCTTTGCGTAAACATGACCAGGGAAGGTGTGACAATATACATGAAGCGCTCCATCAGTTACTGGTTCGTATTCACACCTAGACTATCTTTAGACCGTGTATACGTAAGACAAATGGATAATTTTCTCTTTCAAGGCCCACCACAGAACAATGACAGTGAAGATTTGTTTGGCTTTCTTTTATCTCCACCGGTGTTGTTTGTCACACTGGGTGCGGAGGAGACGTCATTAGCTGGGGATAGACCTCCTCCAAGAGGTTTTATGAAGCGTGGGCGATTCAAGATCTGAAAGGTACTGCTGTAAAAGCTCTTGTTTTTTGTTTTGTTTTTTTTTTCTGCAAGGATCTAATATTCTAGCGAATGTCGCGAGTTGAGTTTGACTTGGGAAAATTACTGCCCACGAAACTTTATTTTCTTCAAAGGCTTTCAGAAGGGCTTATACTAAAAGTGCCAACCCGCGAGGGAACTGTAGATGCGATTATTTCTAGCCGCTACCCCTCAATACTTGGCCATTCACGTTGTCCATTATAGTTCATATTATGTCTGTACGAAGCATAGTCACCTGTACGGCGATTCTCTGAATCATAATACACTCATACACACTTGTGGAAAATGATCATGCACATAAATTTTGGGGGTGGGAGGGGGGTGGGGACATAAGGTTCCATTATAGACTCTATGGATCAGTTTCTACACTTTTGCTGTGTGTTTGTAAGCTGCATATTATCATAGACAATAAACTGCTGGCGATTATGTGCACCTCACCAGCTGGAAGGAGAGCACCGAATATTGGTGATCGATGCTTGTCCAGTCAGTATGGTGAGATCGAGTAGAACAGGTAGAACGGATTTGCATGTACCGATACTTGTACAGCAATGTGAAATCTGTCTGCAAAGACACCAGTAATTTTCACTGTTCAATAATCGTTCTGCACAAAGAGATCGAATTGGACACACTGCACAATTCTTGGTATATCGATATTTACCCACCAAGGTGAATTAATTGATCTGAAGAGACAAGGGGGTTTCTTGATCTATCGATACTTGTTGAGTATGGCTACTTCGAGTTTGACAGGCAAAACGGGCTCTTCATGTATCGATGTCGGCAATATCGAGATCTGCATGTATTTGGTCACACAGAAAGGACCTTGTTGTAGCATCGATACACAACCATCAAGATGAGATCTCGTAGAACAGACAGCATAGACTCTTAGCGTGCCGATACTTGTCCGCCATCGCGAGATCGATCTAGAGCCCTTGGTTGCACCCCGTCTCTCTCCGTCGCTCTCTCTTCCTTCTGCCTCCCATCATGCCTTGCGCGTGCCGGTGTGAGCCGCACCGGGCAATCGATGCAGCTTAGCCAAGGCCGACAACGCCATTAGGAGTCTGGAACTTCAAAGCTGAACCGTTAATCTCTGGGGTCAGGTCAACACGTCTATTTTTAGACTTGCGTGGGCGGTTGTAATATTGATCCGCGCATGCGCGCGCAGCTCCCAACGTCATGGAAACGTCCTTGTGGGGTCTGCGGAGCTTGAATGAATGGCGGATGGGCGCCATTAAGAAATCGCAGAAAAGATCGTTTTTTGACACAACTGTGCTTAAATCCCATCGATTTTTCCCGGAAATGGTCGGAAACGGTGGAGAGTGACAAATTATGAGCATCTGTGAAGTGTTTTTGCTCGGAATGTCTTCCACCTGTGTGTTTAGACCGGATGTTTTCTCCTTGTGTCCTCATTGCTTGATTACGTCAGCGTGTGATCCTGCATGACGTCACAGTGACCGGAGGGCTGAATCGGAGGCTTCGCGCGGGTGCAGCCACATGTGCCACAGAATAAAACATCTACAGAAGTACTAATTACTATTTCTCCGATGTCCCGAAACGCTATCATTGGCTGGGGACCTACACTCTCAAAACGCAGTGATAAGTATCTAGCAATACGCGATCGACAAGCACGGCTGCCATAGACACGCGGGAGAAAGCAGTGTTGTTCACATGAAGACTTGGGGAAGTCTCTGTGTCAGTGACGTCATCAAATGGAATTAGAGCTTCTGTAGATCTTTTATTTGTGCTCGTGGCGGAGTATTTCGTGATAGAAATATACTTGTTTATAAGCTGTGTTTCTCTGCTCGTCAGGCACGTGTTGAAACTGTCTGAGAGCTTACTAATGGTGCATTCAGCAGCAATCCTCTAATAGCATTCTTACCATGGTGAGAGATCCCATCGTTAATGCGCAAACTCCCAATTAGCTACTTTCCACCAAAGTTACAGGCTACTGTCGGCTGCGCTCTCGCACAGTTCGCTTAATCACGACATAATCCGCCTAATCGCAAAACTCTGAAGTTCACAGAATACCGAGACTGTTCATTTTTAATTAAAATTCAGCAGACAATCGCACATTATTTTCTTCCCTCTGAATAACTGCGATAAGCGGAGCCGGCCGCATCACTAACTAATGACGAGTTTGTTCCTGATCCAAGTTTTGAACTACTTCCTCGTTGTTTTTCGGTAGAAGGACAGTTTGACGGTTCAACTGACAGAGTAAATATCTACAGAGAGGGAGGAGAAAAATGTGTGTATTGGAGGAGGAGGGGGGTAAAAGAGCAAAAGCTTTTGCTGTGAGTTCCCAGTCGCCATTTCCTGAAGCTCGAAGATCGGCTATAACCAGAAAAGTGGTTACGAGGATAGTGTTTTGAATTCTCATTTCTATTTTGGTGCAGTAGCCTCTTTAGGAGGCTTTACCTGATTTTCTCTCGAGATGTAAAGTTATTTCATTTAATATCAACGGGTGTTGCTAGTTTCTGATAATTCAGCGTGAAGGCAAATAACAAAAAATAAAAAAGCCTCTGTAGGATCATGCATAAAGATATCTAAGAGACATGGGTGAAATCTGGTGTCAAGCTATTGGTGCCATCACTAATGACATTTCTTCTAAAATCATCACCCTTGAAGGAGAAGAATGCACCATTCAACACTTTTGTGTGTAAATTTGCATAAAAATTCAATGCATTCATGGGGAATAGTTTCATATCATGTTATGAGCATTACAGTCTCTGGAAAAGGGTAGTGCTCCCCTTAAGTCATGTCGTCTCAGAGATCAGAGATAGGAAACTCTATTATTCGGAGAGCGAGGCAATTGAAGCTCTTCGGAGGAACATATACCCTCGTCAAATAAGTGTTTCGGCCCTTTAATTAACTTCCTGACACTTTCAAGGGGCTGGACCACTCTTGGTTGTTTGTTTTTTTTTCTTCCCTGCCTTGGGAGGGATTTGAACCTTCAACCTCCAGTTTCCTTATTCTTTGCTGCATATTCTCATTGCCACCGCGAAGCTCTTATGAAAGTTGCAGTGAGGATATACAGTTAGTATCAGCTGAGGGGTAGGGAAAGAAGGCACAGTGATGATGTATATTAAATTTTATAGTTTTAAAAATATATTATTATGTATAGGTTAGAGTGAATAGACTACATCTGCTCGCTAAAAGTGGAGATCTTCACGTTTTATTGACACTGACATGGCGATACACAAATGACATAAGCTATAAACTACCAGAAAAACCATAGAGATACACTTTTATATTATAGTTTATTAAAGTGCATCTCTACCCTCAGCCGTTACACGTAGCATAAAACTATGACAGCGCAAAGTAAATTTAACGCGAAAAGAATAACTGCATATAAGAGTGCCAAGCAAAATATACGTGGAAATTAAACTTCTTTGAGACAGTCAAAATCATACTTCATCATATCGAGACATCTGACTGACTGTTGCAATCTGAAAACAATCGCCATTTTGTTTGACACAGGTCTTTTAACTTTTCCGCGTGTTGGGGAACACGCACTGAAAACACACACTTCTGTGCGAAAATCAAAAAGAAACATCGTTTCCACGGGTTTTATGCGCTGTTGCTGTTAGGAACATTGGCTTTTGTAGGCAGACGCGAGTGTGTTACCTGTGGATTTTAACTATGAAAAGTAAGACAATTTCTTTTAGCGCAATATAATTCTTATCTTTTAGTTGTCTTATTGTGTTGTCAGAATGTTCTAAAATGCGTCAATTTTGTCATGTAAACATAGTCATATTTTGTGGATTCGTCACCGAATCTTCCTGACAGGTTGTGCATTGTGATTCTATTCTATTCTATTCTATTCTATTCTATTCTATTCTATTCTACAATATAAAATTATACCAGGACAAAGCATTTTCTGCGTAAATTTTCGGCTCATTGTTGAAGGACGTCATTAATCCTTGCGTGCCAGTCGTCTAGTCTTACATATCAAGAGGATATTATACATGTAACTACAACTTCGCCCCTTCTCCCTTTCTCTTTCTCTCCATCTCCCTTTCGAGCTCCTCCCGTGGGAGTTTTGATTAGAACAACAGTGATGTCATCATGGGTCTTCAGACAAGTGCCTTTTTCTTCATCCGTGTATTATATAACGAGATGCATTATTTTTGCAGTTATTGTTATGCGATTATAAATCCATGTGTACTGTTGCACAGATAATTCATACGCTTGAATTATTTTCATTCCCACGCCCTTTCACCATGTCTCTCTGTTGTTTACGTTCCATTTGTGTTTCTGTTGGCCCTAAGAATTCTGTTCACTAGCTTTTCTTTGAATATTTCTGACTTTATTTGACAGTCCTAAAGAAGTGTTTGTGCATGGAACGTCGATTGTTGTTTTTAAAAAGTTCATTATGATATCTTTCAAAAAGTTTTGTGCAGATCAATGGGCTAAACTATACTTAGTTTCCATGTATTATAATGCCAATAAGCCTCATATTGAAACACATTATACTAACTTTAAGCCTTCTTCCCTAAGTCAAAAGCCGTGCAAGAAAATAGTATAACATTCGGAGCAAGATGCTCACTCAGGTAGATAAATACAGTGGAGCCTTGATAATAAGTACCCTTTTATTGAGGATATTTTGTTACTGTTTGGATTTTACATGCATGGATTCAATATAATTTCTTCATTTTACTCTTAAAGATGATCCCGATATTAAGTATTCCTCATAAAAAAATAGATTTTTTCTTTGCGCTAATGCCATACTTATTTTGAAATTCTACCATAATGCATTACATTACACTTCAATACGAAGAAATGTAAATATTTTGATTATAATATAATATATCATTATGAAAACATTGTCTGGTGTTTCAGGGTGTTTTTGACGAGGGAAAAAAGAGGTAAAATGCAAAAAACAGCCTTGGTTTTCCATTCTCACCATTGTTATATAACTTTCACAGCTGACAATGACACCCATAAGCTGTGCTCTCAGGTCAGCATTCTGGGATGGATTAAAGTTTGAAGATATACGGTACTGGATTTATGTTTATGTTGGTTCGATTTTCATTTTTCTTAAATTTCATTTTAAATATAATGGTAAAATATACACTGTAATACATATATAATTCCAAACAATTCCTGACCTGTCAGCGTCTCGCCTGCATGCAATCAGCGCTGGCTATTTTGATTACGTGGGTCAAAGATTGTGCTGGTGATATCATAGCGGGTCAGTTGTGATATGTTTTCGCTGTTGTTGATGAATTTTTTAAGGCAGGCGCAAAGGAGTGTGGGAATGGGTGAGGACGAAAGGAGAAAAGAAAATCTGAGGGACTGGTCTGAAAACTCTGAAGGCTTCATGACGACCTTTTCATTTTTCGTATTGGCATAGAAGCGAAGACCTCAGTCGAGTACTAGGTATTGTTCCTCAGTCTAGATCAGTAAAATCAATCAAAATCTGAATCTGAATTGGAGCAGATTTATGCTAAGGCTTCACGCTTCACTCTTATCCTTCATTTAGTACTTCCGTGCAGACCAGCGCATAATGATAGGTCGATAACTAACTAGTCTTATTAAGAATCCTAACTCCTATGCAGAATGGCAAGCAAAATGAAGACGTCATTTGTTTACTTCCAACTTGTGCAGAATAATTAGCAAATATATCTTGCTAAATAACAGAAACTTATAATTCTTACCACCCTTAATGTGTGTTTGTTTGTTCATTTGAAATGACTGCAGCCTTCCTTAAGAACTAAAGAAAACGATGTGCTAAAAGGATCCAGGCTATGCCAGAATTAGGCTTGGCAAGAACTTCAGCCTGCTGTAGGAAGCTTGGAGGTCCTTTGCTAAAAAAGTTACATTAGAAGATCTCACAAAGATGCATATCATGGCCTTGGGTTGCCCAAAAAAACAATGAAGACATTACATCTATAATTACTTAATTGCAACGTAATTACAAAGTATTTAACGCAAAAAATGCAAACTATCTCAAATGACTGCATTTAGTGATTCATAATTATTTTTTCAAAGTCAAAATATATTTGTGAAATTTTGTGAGGCCCTGTTCGATTGTGAGGCCTCAAGTAATAGGTTAATTTAACTTAAAGATAGTTCCAATACTGGGGTTAGATCCGGAGGTCATAAGCAAGGATGACGTCCCATACAATTTGTCTCTCATGAGCCTTTGCTGTTTTGATCTTCAGTCTCTTGCAAAAATTCATAGATAAGCAAGTCTAGAATGTCAGTCACCGCTACCCTTCGTCATACATAAATCAGAAATTAAGTTAATTATTAAGCCAATTTTACCTTCTGTTAGACAATGAATGTTACGCACTCTATAAAAAGAGTTTCCTTTAAAACCCTTCTTAAATCAGGGCGAAAAGAATTTTATGACGTATGAGAAGAAATTTTATGAAGTATGTGAAGAAAATTTTATGAGATATGTGAAGAAAATTTTATGAAATATGTGAAGGAGATGTTATGAAGTATGTGGTATGAAGATGGATTCACCTACATGAGTCATAAAATGTCTCGAAGTGGACCAAAAATTGTTCAAGCCGTTTTAAACCACAAAAAGGGACATTTTCAAGAGCTTAACATGTGACAATCTTTTTGTCCTGTTACATTTGAGAGTGTAAGTTTTTTATTAACGCCCTTGGAAATCTTGAATTTTATATCAATACTAACGTGACATCTCGGTATTTTATAGTTTCTTTCGCACGACATGACTTGTGTCTTGTTCTTGATGCCCTGTAACCTTTAAGATTACAGATGGTAGGCCTATTTAATATTATTTCTCGATTTTTATTATTTGAGGATTATTTTTAAAAAAGGAACATGCAGTCCATGCTCCACCTTTTCTAGGTGATGAAACTATATGACATTTAAAAGCTGCTGGAATCTTAAATAAATTTCACATTTTGATTTAGCATTCTGGTGGAGTTGCCCATATAGAATGTGCATGGTGACAATAAGCAAAGTTGCTCTGTTTTCATAAATAAATTTTTGACACAAGAAATAATATCCACCTGCGAGTGGGAATTTTATAGATATAGATATAGATATAGATATAGATATCGATATAGATCCATAAGAAGACGAACACTCCATATAACAAGTTGTATCTTTAATTTGTATCAAATTTTAGGCAGTGGGGCTTCTTTAGGAGTCAAACTTACTGCTATATATATTTATACATATGTACACACTGGATCCCGTAGTAATTTGGAGACAAAAAGTACATATGTAGCTGTGAGTGGAAAAGTAGATTATTATGATGTCCGCTAAATGTTAGAATCTTGTAGTTTTGAGACGGAAATAAAATCCTAGCAAGTAGAAAAGTTTTATTTCTTTCTCTTTTGTAGCATGCACACCCTACCTTTTTCACAATTTCAGAAAGCTTTTCGGTGCATGAGGACCAAAATCTATGGACGGTTTGGTGAATTCTGTGCTCTGCAGTTATCGTGCCTGATTTAATTTCTACACAAGTTGAACTATAATAAAGCTTCTAGCAAATATAGTTACGTGCAAAAGAAAGGCTATGGGCAGTCAACTTTATCCCACTTGACCCATACTCGTCATCTGTGCTATGCCCCACCAACCCTCCCCCTTCCTCAAGATCTTCCACTCCCACTCACTGAATACTAACAAAAATCTAACAGAAGCACTAACATCTCTATCTTGGATGTCGCGAAACGCCATCATTGGCAGAAGATCTATACTCTCAAAACGCAGCGATTAGAACGTAGCAACACGCAGGCAACAAGAATGGCTGCTATGGGCATGCCGAAGAAAACCATTGTGGTTCACATCGAGATAAAGGGGATCTCTGTCACTTATTAGTGTTTCTGTAGATTTTTCTTTCATATTCTGCGGTTCCCATTTCTATTTCCTGCGCTGTTTGTTGCATAGCTTATGACATTATGAGTGCTTTGTAAGTGCCATGAAAATTCACCTACTGAGAACGTGCAGTAACGATGGGATCTCTTACCATCGTATGAAATTACATTAACTTTGCAAGCTGAACGCTGCTCTGGTTGCATTCAGTGCTGATACACCAGTGTAATTCTTACGACAGTAAGAGATCCCATCGTTAATGAGCAAGCTCTCATATACTGCAAACGAAAGCGCTGTTCAACATTTTTTTCCAACACTACATGTAACTATATAATTATGTAACCAGGTGGAAGGCTATAATTATTATCATCCATTATCATCAAGGGGAGGAATGTGAGCCCGATATGATATATCTGGAAATTGTGTCACAAGGGATTTTAACAAAGTACTGTGAAAAATCGATTTTTAGATCAATTTTGAAAAGAAAAGCCGCAAAAAGTAACATCAGAAAATTTACTGTTGCTCTAGAGGGTTCGAAACTAGGGGAACTTACCACCACTACCCCACAGGGAGAGGGGACGGGGAGGGGTTAACTGCACAGCAATTTAAGGCGATCTACTAACTACTCTCCTCTTGAAGAGTATAATGCACTACTGTGGTGCGTACTGCCCATTTCCAATTCAGTACATTTTACATGCAAAATTGCGCGCCAGAGTGCTGAACAGTGCATGTTTTGGTTTTTTTTCTATTGTGGATGGTGGTCTTAGGAAAACTTTATCTCAAAATACAATTGTTACATCACAACCAGATTTCACTCATGTAGCAAAGACACGTGAAGGCAGATACTTACTCAAGAAGTTAGGTGGAACAAAGGGAAGCCTCTGTCTCTCTAAGTAACATAAAAAGAATCAACCTAATATGTATAAAATGCTTCTGTAAATATGCTCATTAATGTGTCTCAAACACATGTGTGATAATTGACTGTCAAGCAATAACTGCAGTTTGAGATACAGTTTTCCTTAGATCACTACCCACAACAAACAAAAATGTGCTGTTCAGCAATCTGGTGCACAATTTTGCATGTAAAATGTACTGGATTGGAAACGGACAGTGCGCACCACAGTAGTCCACTATACTCTCCAGGGGGTGGGTAGTGGATCGTCTTAAACCTTTAAAAATCTTTCCCCTACTTTTTTTATTATTCCCTAACTTCCACGCTTAGGCCTAGTATTTACTCGTGACACCGATCCAATTCCGAACTGCTTCGTACTGTTGAATTCCATACTCTATTAGTACTAACTTTTGACTGTCTTTTACGACATCATCGCACAGCATTCACCAAAACTCTGGAAAATTACTGAGACAGCATGGGTATTAGATTCTCACGCCAATAAAAAAATAACTTGGCTGACTTCCGTTCAGCAGCAGCTGCACTACACAGTTTACATCTACCTCGAAAATCATACCCGAATGCCAATTTCAAAAACCAAGAGGAATTGATCTGATCTCAAAACTACTCAGTTTTCATGGCACTGGATTGAACTTGATCTCATGGTGGATTTTTTTCCTTTAGTGAACTGAATTTGATCTGAATTGAGTTTTTTTGTGAACTTGTCCAACCCTGCCCCCAATCCCTATCTTATCTGTGCTACGTGTTCCCCACTTACGTTTTTACAGATCTTTCATCCCAAGCGTTGTCACCCACAGAACCGTAAATAACGAGCCCAACATCCGGGCAGATAATTCATTTTGGCGTGGCTTGTTACCAACTTCTTCTGCAGCTATGTCGTAGACCATTCTTCTTCGTCATCCGGGCACTCGAAATTATGTACCTCTTGAAAGAACCGTTCCTTCACGGCTATTTTGGGGTTATCAAGGCCACCCAACTGTCATCGCGAGAAAGGATGCACTTTCTCTTTCTGCCACTGTTATTAAGAGCTTTTTTAAGTTTGTTTGTGACTGCTGACACGCCCATAATGAGCGAGTAGGCGGAGCTGGCAAAAATGCATTTGTTTGTATACATAGTGGGTAGTGACTATTCTTGGTTACACTGAAAACTTGGCGAATCAAAGTTGACCATTTTGAAAGAATTCTGATCAAGAGATCGAGAATATTTCTGTAGTTCAAACTTGCTGGAAAAAGAAAAATATCTTACCTTTTCTTAAACCCTGGTGTGATATATGCTGTTTTGATGAATGTAATTTCTAAAAACTTCAGTGCGTTTTGTTAAACCTATCTCATAGATGATAAATACTGCAACATAATATTTTCCTTTGGCTTGATTAGTCTACTGCACGAATCTATACATAATCCGATTTAAACAAATTCTTTTCGAGTGATCTTTATGCAGTTAGAGCAGTGGAATAATTAGTTCAGTTTTTTTAGAGTTATTCACATCTTAAAGTGCCTTGATAGATATACTTGTGATCCAGATATTTTTGTTTTCTTTTGAAACACCGTGTTCATCTAGGCAACCAAAGAAACCTTTTGGGGGCGTGATATTCATTTGGATAAATTGTTTCAGGTTATTATTAAGGTCATTGATATGACATTTTTAAAAAGCGTGATTTTGGACAGATTGTCTTCCGTAAAAATCGCAAACCATGGACGTCCGAGGTTTTCCACTTCACATTTTCACAAATATCAATATCAATATTTCTTCTTACCATATTGCATTCAACTCCTTTCTGGTAAGACCAACAGATGTTCTTGAATTTGTCCCATATCAAAGAGGGCATGAAGAACAAACCGTGTATGTCTGGTACTCTACAATCCGTTGTTGTTTGTTGTGCTTCCTGGTTCCACAAATACTTGTAAATCCATATTTTTTAACTTTGAACAAAATTATTGATCAAAAGCAACAATAGCTTTTCTAGCTGCTTTGATCACCATTCAGTGGTTGTAAAAACAAACACTTACAAAATATATCGATAGTTGTTTCCTCTTTCTTGTTGAATTTTATTTAGGTGATGCCCACAGTCTGCGATTTTCCCCGACGATTGGTGGTTGTAAAATTAACAAAACAGGTTTTCTTCTCTCTTGTAAGATTTGATCTCGGAAATATAGGTTTGCAATTTTTACCGGCATTGTGAAATATGGGTCTTGTATTCGTGGACGTGCCGCAGAACATTGTGCATCTTTTCCTGATCGTGTAAAATTAATCTGGAATTTGAGCTATTTTCCACTGCGGTGTATATCGCATTGCAAGCGGGACAGCTGTCGATATGGAAAATAACCATCTTCCTTACCTCGTTTTATTTCCACCTTGATTAGCTCGAACTTTCAATGATGTCTCAAAATTTTAAAATCGCTTTCTAATGTGTAAGTTCAGAGTATGCTTAAAACATTTAAAGAAATCATTGGCCATTGTTGCAGTCCATGTAGAGAAGATTGTTATTATTAGCTCAAAAGGAAAAATCGAAATAGGATGTTAGAATCATTACGAAATTGTTGGATGTCTCCGCAACTCTTGCCCGCTGTCGCGTATACGCCACCAAACTTTACGACTCGACGCACTGTTTTTTAATATGCTCAACACCTCGCACATTTTGGTCATTTTGGCTAAATGGCAAGGACGGTAGTATGCCACTACCTGAGTCTAAGCTTTCATGGTTCTCTCAGAATTTATATTTCGAAGATGAAGTCGAGATAAATATTTTCATGGAAGATGAGGGTACTTTCTTTCTAGAACAGCAGAACAATTTGAAGAATATGGATTATTAACGGAGAAATTGCCCTGTTGCGAAGAGGCCGGTCGTTCACAGACAACAGTCAAATTACTGTAATACCATTGATGGCGCTTATGTGCAGGGGTAATAGCTCTCCAGCGCGGAGATATTTTCTTCTCTTCTAGGACTGTATTTTTGGCGATCACCGGTATTCCACTCATCGACCTCTTGAACGAATCATTCTGTGTGTGTGTGTGTGTGTGTGTGTGTTTTTCAATCCGGATCTAGTCTAGTAATACCTGAACAAATCGGCGTACCTGTATTACTTTCTAATCCCTGACAGAACCCCTGCAGTTTGCCGATCATTTATTTATCGTTGCTCCCTCCCAACCAGATGAAGGTGAAAGAAAGACCTTGAGTCGAGAAATTAATGTCAGAAAAATCTTATTGTGTCAAAAATGTTCCACTTCCTCCGAAAGGAGAACACAAGTTAAGGATTAAATTAAAGCCAAGGATTCTAAAATGTGCACTTTCACAATGCATCATCTCTTTCATTAAGCGAAATTAATACGTACGTGTTTCTGGCTACATGAAAATCGTGTAAGACAACTTATATTTATAAATTAAAATGTGAGCGTTGCATGAAAATGTTATATCTGGACGAAATAGAATAAGTAAAGTTTAAATTAATGCAAAGCTTTTGCCAATCAAAGGATAAGGTTGATTGGAGATACTTAGAGACAATAATACTAGCTCAAATACAAAAGAGACCTTAACCTCAGAAAGTGAAAGACTACAGAGATGACGAATATTAAATAGAAAATAAAAAATGTTGTACACTTAATAATAATAATAATAATAATAATAACAGCAGGAGCATATTGAACGATCTTATCGATGAAAATTTCTGTCAATCAAAAAGAAAAACAGGATGGTGATCAAAATTTGGAACATTGGCTGCTCTTTGGGATACCAACATTAGCAAACTAATTTTGTTCTTGTTGTTGATGTTATTGATATTATTTTTGTTGTAGTGATAGTAGTAGAAGTAGCATTAGTATAAGTAGTAGTCATAATAATAGTAGTAGTAATAGTAGTAGTAGTAGTAGTAGTAGTAGTAGTAGTGGTGCTGGTGGTGGTGTTGATGGTGGTGGTGGTAGTAGTAGTAGTAGTAGTAGTTGTTGTTGTTGTTGTTGTTGTTCTTGTCGTTGTTGTTGTTCTTGTTGTTGTTCTTGTTGTTGTTCTCGTTAAGTTAATTTCTTCCTGAACAATCTATTTAGTGATCCTGCTGAAATCAAGTGCCTTCGTAACTCGTGGTCCTATAGAAAAAGTGTTGGCACTTTTTGCATCAGAGAATTTATAGAAAGTCTATGACGTGACGCTTGCAGTCACAAGCGAGCCTGACAGTGCGGCTCGTGAGTCATTATCATAATCTCAAGTCTCACAAATCTGAGGTTTGTGGATTCGACTCTCGAATCGGACGGTTCTCGCTGTAGTTTCCCTCGGAAAGATACCTAACTCTATCACTTCACTCAGGTATGAATGAGTATCTATCTTTAGTGCTGGCTGGTTAGGGTGTTACACTGCGGCGAATAACACTTACTTTGTTATGTATTAATTTTAGTTGTTTTAGTGTGCATTTATATGTATAATGTTTATTGCACTATGTGTTTGTTTCTGAAGAATGAAGTGTATAATCATCTAAGATATTATAGAATAACTTCCCTACTAAGTAGATGAAAGTCCTGCTTTAGATGCCCTTCCCGATTTGATAACATCCATTCAACAGCGCGGCGCAGCAACTGCAAAAAATAGGAGTTATGTGTTACCTGTGAAGATTAAGGTTCCTAATTTTAGTCCTAACACTATAAGACGGTACTTTTAAGCATTGTGAGTGTGCAAAGAGAATGTTTTTATTTTTTTAAATCCAAGAGTAAAAAAACGGTAGGGCCTGAGAAAGTAAACTTTCAAGAAATCAGTACATAATTAATTTCGAGTATATAAGTGATGTATGAGGCCATAAACAAAATTTGATATAGAAAGTATATATTAATGTCTTACGTTTATACAGCATATCCAATCTTAAAAGCACCCCGTCAGTTTCTATTTTCTGATATACGAGTCTCACCATTATAATGGATATGTCTGTTCTGTTATAACGAGTGTTTATAAAATGCGAACTCATTTATGCGCGGTAAGTAGAAAAGAGAGTGATATCATAATTGAACTCAGCTTGGGTTATTACCGACTTTCTTGAAAGCTATTAGTCTGTGTTTTCCACTTTTTCTCAGTAATTCTACTTTCTCTGTCCTTGATTACCACAACAAACGTCATGTAGTTTTATATTTTTACAATGTAAATTTCCCTAATTAAGGAACCTAGTGGTCTGTTCCCCCCCCCCCCCCCC
>JAWQUT010000150.1:1420294-1433233 GCA_033807755.1 Ellobium chinense | reverse complement strand
CCCCAATTCTCAAGGGCACAAAATAAATGACTGTACAGTGAGCATAGTGCAAAAGTTGAAAGGCAGTCTGAATGCACAATAAAGGCATCTGGATTTTGTTTGGTCAGTGTAACTTTTTAGCCACTTTCTTTATTTTTTCAACTACACTCTACTCGGCACTGCACGGGTTGCACCCAATGAGGAGCCGCCACTGATAATATTGTTACATTATTCCAGCAGACTATTACTATAGACATGACACATTTGACACCTGTTACATAATTTATGAATATTTTTGTACTGTTTTTGATATGATGTAAGCAGGCGATTATACATAAGAATTGCTGTATTAATAATTAATAAAATCATCCAAGAGAATATTTTTTTTTGTTGATGATACAGTGATCTACATCTTTAAAGGGGCAGAGCAGGCATTCTGACCTGAAATATAATTGGGGGCGGGGGGCGGGGGGGGGAAGAAGGCACTGATAATAAAGTGTAGATCTAACATATGGATAGGCGAGGCTAAGGCCTAAGCTGTCCCACTTCTTCTTCTTCTTCTTTTTCTTCTCCTCCTCCCCCATCTTCTACTTTCTTCTTTCTTCTTCTTCTTCTCTCCTTCTCCTTCACCTTTTACTTCTTCGTCTTCTTCTTCATATATTTTTTTTTGCTACTTCTTTTTTTTTCCTTCTTCTTTTCCGTCTTCTTCTTTCTCTTTTCTTCTTCTCCTTCTTCTTCTTCTCCTTTTTGTTCATTATCACCTTCTTCTCCTTCTTTTCCTCCTCCTTTTTTTCCTCCTCCTTCTTGTTCTTGTTCTTTTTCTTCTTCTTTTTCTCCCTTCTTCTTCTTTCTCTTCTTCTTCTACTTCTTGCTGCAGTAGTATTCTTTGTCCATGCCATCAACCAGCCCTTTCCTTGGGGGTCACTGTCCTTTGTAGGTCGACCAGATTCCCTCCCCCATCCACCACCACCACCACCACCACCACCACCACCAACAACAACAACAACAACAGTTTTCTCACTCGGTGGACCAAGTTCGGTCTTTCAAGGTTGAGAGACTGGGGGTATTCCTGAAGGCTGTTTTGAGGAGACTGGTCTGCAGAGCACCAAATAGAGCTAGTGAGTTCAGTTCAGTTTAACTACCGCAACAAAATAATTATCTGGGATCTTCAACTGCTATCTACATTCCCTACCCACCCACCCACCGTCTTTCCCAAACCTTACGTCTCCCATTCCCAGGGCATGAGTAGGATGTCCACGGCTCTGAACTCGTGTACTCGGCAAACCTGCGCTATATTCTTGATGGATTGTTTCGATTCCGAGTCGATGTTTTTTTTCATTTTCTGTGCAAAACTTTACTCGCGAAACCGGGACAAATTATAGACTCTAAATTTTGGACCGGTCGCCTGAAAATTGAGTTTGTGAAGTCTTGATGGGGAGCGTTTGGGTGGAATCCCGGAAAAAAAATCAACCGGAAAAAAATTCAACTGGTAAAAAAAGTCAACCAGAAAAAAAAATCAACTCTAATGTTTGATAACGATAAAGACACAGGTGTGTAGTGAGTGTGTGTGTGTGTGTTGGGGGGAGTTTGGTTGCCTCATGAAGCCTCTGCCAAAACGGTATAGAACCCCAAGCGAGTGCTATGTCTATCCCGGACAATCAACATCGCAAGCCCCATGTTTCGAGGTATAGTGTGGTATGATGAGCTCACGTTTTGCATGTTGCGCACTGTCTTCCGTCATCCTCGACGACCCTGCACAAGCGAGAATCCTCTTCCGTTAGCCGAATATAGATCTATATAGCCATATGCACTGTCTATTTCATCCGTTACCGTGCTCACCACGAGGAGGTGGAAGTAGGATTTTACGCAAAATAGCTTACATACAACTATCTATGATTTGATATCGTGTGTTCACNGGGGAATTTGGTTGCCTCATGAAGCCTCAGTCAAAACGGTATCGAACGCCAAGCGAGTGCAACGTCTATCCCGGACGGGCAACATTGCAAGCCCCATGTCACGAGGTATAGTGTGGTATCATAAGCTCACGCTCAGCATGTTGCGCCCTGTCTTCCGTCATCCTCGACGACCTTGCACAAACGAGAATACGTATTAAAGTACATCTCTTCCGTTAGCCGAATATAGATCTATATAGCCATATGTACTGTCTATTTCATCCGTTACCGTGCTCACCACGAGGAGGTGGAAGTAGGATTTTACGCAAAATAGCTTACATACAACTACCTATGATGTGATATCGTGTGTTCACGTTTTGCATGTTGCGCATTGTCTTCCATCATCCATGACGACCCTGCCCAAACAAGAATACGTATTAAAGTACATCTCTCTCGTTAGCCAAATATTTAGGCTCATGTATAATTTATTCATTACCCTTGCTCACCACACGGAGATGGAAGTACGATTTTAAGCAAGCCAGGTTATGTTGTTGTTTTTTTTCCATTTTCAAATTTTACTTTAAGATGAATAATCGCAACTGAAATAACTGAACAGACAGAACTGAACTTTTAGTATAAGAAGTGTGTGGAACCCAGTTTTAGGTGCGGCGGGTCGCACATGTTCCACTCTACACATAAACATTAATGGATGTTCACCAGGCTGTGTCTCGATACCCTGATCAGGGTAGCTACAAAAACAATAGAACACAAATTCGATATTTTATAGGTTTCACCGTTTATCTCATTACAGTTGACTTTTTTTTCCGGTTGACTTTTTTCCAGTTGACTTTTTTCTCGGTTGCCCTGGTTGACTTTTTTCCGAGTACCGTTTGGGTGGAGGGTGATGTGGCTCTGTAACTTGCAAGTCACACTTTTAGGCTATCAAGTCTCAGAGTTGGAAGTAGTTCGACAATAAGTCGAGTGGGTTACTTTGATGTGGTTTTAAGAAAGACAGTTAATGCCAAATCCTCATCTTGCTCAGGTGTAAATGAGTGCCTGGCTTTGGAGCATATGGGACTAGGACGCTGCACAGCAGAGATTACCAATGTGGTTTATTTATGACATTATGCATCTATGTACGGTGTGTACTGTTCTGTATGTACGTGTCATGAATGAGACATAATATAGCACCGTATAACATTGTAAAACAATTTCCTCTACAGAGTAAATAAAACTCTATTTTTATTTTTCGTATCTTTTCATAATGTGAAAGCTGTCCTCAGTCTTCACACCCCCCTCCTACTCCTCCCCTTCTGATACATACCTAGGGTTCCCTTTGCGACGTCATTGCTGATTGCACCTGAATTATAATATAATATACTGTAGGTTACAGACCTGTAATGGGATTGGACCCTTTTTTTCCTCTATGGGCTATATTAACATTTTGAGCTGCCCTCTGAACCCAAAGTTTTAGCTTTCACCCAGACCCATACCAGACTGAAGCTCAATATGTGGCCCAAATTTTAAGACTGACCCAACCCTACCAGGCCCGTTGAAATTTTGAGCTTGATTGCTATTTGTAAACAGAGCCTACATTTTTCACTGGTCAACGCCAAACCCCTCCTCTTCCGCCTGAGCACACCCTTGACCTGGCAGTTCCAGCCCAGGGCTAAATAGTGCTTGGCAAAGTAAAGTAAAATAAACACAGTTTCTCATGATATCAATTTTTTTTTTTTTGTAGAATAAAATTCAATGAGCTTATTATAAATGATGTTTAAAGTACAGATTTTCATTTCGTTTTCGAGCTATGTACCGATACATCGAAAAGTGTAAAGAAGTTAACTAATTTCCTTAACGACAAGTGCTCTTCACGGAAGACCACACAGAAACTGAAGTGAATGACCCAAACTTCAGGTTTAGTTTACAAAATCAGGAGAGAATGCATAATAACTCGCAGGCAGGTTCACAAATCTAGAGGCCATGTTTTGCTGTCCTCCTAAGACATATGATCAAACCCCATTTTCATCCAAACAGAAGCCTGTAAACTTAAGACCAAATACGGTATCAAAGCATGAAATGTTGAGTTTTGCACCGTGGAGTCATAACTTTCCTTTAAAAGAATTTATCAAAGATCTCAGAGATGAACTCCATGATTTTTTTTCAGTTCTATAGGCCAACGCTCTCCTTAGTGGTGAATATTTTTTATTTCGAATCCTAAAATATAAAATCATACACGAGGGAGAAAAATGAGTTTGATATTTGAATTCAGAATTTTTTAAAAAGCCTACAAATAATAGAGCACATTTTAAGATTTAAGCAAAATAATAAGAATCTCTGCCTCATAGATTTTTACCAACGTTTCTGAGCACTTTTCACTCTAGGTTGATAAAATTGTTTTGAATTCAACTTCGGAAAAGCCTATAAATTATAGAGCAGATTTTAAGATTGCAAAATGGTACAGTACTATGCTTCATAGATTTTTATCAACATATCTGACCACTTTTCATTCTGTCGTTAATAAAATTATACCTGAAAAACATCCCTTTTCTACGTATCATTATACCTATCTGAGGCACTTGTGTACCAAAAATTACGAGTATTGGTTGAAAACTGGCAAAATTTTAGCCTCAAAAAAATTCTCAAAAAAATAAAAAATTCGGAGAAATTCACATTCAAAGAAAACACTTACAGTATCTTAAGAGTAACAACAGTAAAACCAGCTAGATTGTTAGATTATCAAGGAACTTTCAACTCTAAAAACATACTCTGAAGACATCAACCTTGTAATTTAAATCTTAAAAAGCAGAAGTCGATCTCAGATCGAAACTTGATTATTTCTTAGGTTTTCAGATGTCGCGTCTGGCCTTGAGGCTTCAATGGTCAAAGTGCCGTACAAATCTTACAAAGTGGTTTTATGTTTGCGGTTATTATGGTCCTAGCACTGTAAGTTTCATCTTTAAAATGTGGATGTATTGTACCGGATAGTATATTTTATGACAATAGGCTCCAAAGCATTGCTAGGTTTCAATCAGTTCTCCTAATATTTTGGTACGCAAGTCAGTAAAAGTTCTATGTACAATAACTGAGAACTTGCGCGTTAACGATGGGATCTCTTACCATTGTAAGAATCACATTAATTGTGTATATTAACAGCTGCTGAGAGTGCATTCGGCATCGCTGCACTAATGTAATTCTTACAATGGTATGAGTTCCCATCGTTAATAAGCAATCTCAGATGTAGAAAGAAAAAAGTTTGTAAATCAAATATAATTTTTGTGATTTTACCAACTTCAGTGTGAAAGAAGTAGATAAAAACGTCGATCATCCACTTTCAAAATCTCAGACGCCTAGACGAGGCAGGCTTCCAGCGACTGGCATGCTTAATCCCCACCCATCCCCATCTTGTGTTAACTACTGTTAACTATCTTCTGTCTTCCATCTCTTTCTCCATCCTTTCATTTCTTCTGTCATTCGAGCGATGTCATCTTTGGTCTTCTCCTAACACTCATTCTCCTCTTTACTTTCTCCACTGACAACCCAGTGGGCACCGACAGGGTGGCCAACTTGTAGAGGTCTTGTCTCTTGATGTAAAAGGTCCCAGGTTCGAATCCCGTTAGGGGCGAATGTATCCTTTTTTTTTTTTTACGTGATGTTCAGTGTTACCCACTTATCGATGACCTGATAGGGATTCAAGCCCAGCCTCTAATACAGCCATAACTGTGCTGAAAAGGCGCCTTAAAACCTAACGAGTTCCCATCCACCCGCAGCCATATCCCCACCGTCTCACAACTATAACTTAATCCCAGCAATGGATCCGCCCCTGCTCTGCACCAATCCCTCAGTCATCCCTACAGTGAACAGTTGTTGCTTGCTACCTCCCACTCACTTCGGACCTGTGACCTCATTCGTGCCTGTACTCACTCTTAGGGTATTTCGTCATCTGTTGCCGCCCCCGCCCCCTCATCCCTTCTTCCCCTTACTGCTTCTTCTTCCTCTTTTCTTCTTGGACGTGAGGATATTTTAGTGATAGGTATACACTGACTCGGCCAACATGGCTCAGTGCAATAATGCTGCAAGTGCAAAAGTATACCATAAGACCTAGATTACACCAGTAATGATAATGAAATTCGTACATACAGCGCACAATTATTCACAATGTCCCCTATGCGCTTTACAGTACAGAGAAAGGGAAAAATATGCATAGATAAACATACTGGAGATTTTTGGTTTTTTTAAGTTCGGATCTTTCATGGTTATGTGACCAATTTGCAAGATATGAACTTGTCAAATGTGAATTTCACAATAAAGTTCGTAGAGTGCAACATGACTGTAATACCACGGAATGCAGTATGTGCATGCCTACTCCTGTCAAAAACGGGCCGTAAGAGATCAGTAGCTGTATGCATAATGCTTCAGTGAATTTACATATTGCGTTTACTACAGTGAAAACTGGTGGTTTGGAAGTTTCCCGGGGTTACCGCATTGCGTTAAACAACGTAAGGAATATGCATACGGCCACAGAACTTCCAAAAATACAAGATGTCTATTAAATTATACATACACAAACATGGGTTGATAAATTAATTAATGTTCTGCCAAATCCTGAGTCAATACTGTTACTGTTAGGTGACGGAAGTTCAGGACATTGAAGCTTTGCAAGAAGAAAGGTACCACGGATTATGGTTACTCAAAATCTATTACGTTCACAAAACAAATCAGTGACCGCTGCTGTGCTATCAAGAGATTGGCGACTGACCACAGCTGGCTATTTAAGGTGTGTAGATGCCAGAAATACCTGGAAGAAATGTATGCTCCCCAGGGAGTTGAGGAAGTCCAAGAGTGACCAGGGCTGCTGGGATAACAATAGTGTGAGGTCGCGTGAGCTGGCATTGGCCTGGATACGAGACTTATAAAGCGCATTATTATTATTATTATTGTTATTATAATTATTATTATTATTATTATTATTATTATAAAAAGTCCATATAAAATCACAAAATTGGCGATGAGAAGGAAAAGGGGGTTGCATTTGAATTCCAAGGCTTAGATAGATGCAGATACTCTTTTAGACTCAGAAAATGTGGAGTTCTGGCCACTAACTTGTAAACTGTAATGTTTTTGCTAGATGGGTAAGCCTATCCTGTTTACTGCGTGATAAGACCTGAAATATTAGGTAGTCTGATTCGCTACCGAAGTTCTGAAAATGTAATTTATTGGTCTTGGAACAATTTTCTATGTGTCAAAATTTGAAGGAAGAGTTAAACATAATAATGCGGTTTATAAGTCTCGTATACAGGTTAATAATCGCTAATGCTACTTCACGCTATTACTACCTCAGCAGGCCTGATCACTCCAGGACTTTTTCAGCTCCCCGGGGAGCATACATTGCCCTGTCATTTACAGGCGCTGATTACTAGCATTCTGACAATATCTTCCACTGACTATAACAAGGTACCCATTTTACAGACGGGTGGACTGAGGAAAATGTGAATGAAGTACTTTTCCAAGACACTTACAACATGACCGTGGTCAGGAATCGAACCCACGACATATATATACAGTACATATTTATATGCGGAAACAAAAATATTATAATGTGGAAAGTATTTTGGCTCGAGGCGTCATGATAAATTAATGAAGGATGTAAAAGCTTATAATAGCCAATAGTGGGAAAAAAAAACCCATTGATATCTTCATACCTCAAACCTTAATGGCAACTCGAACTTAGAGGAGCAGCAACCACGGCTAGGCTAATGGCTATAGACGTAGGGGCAATGGGTCTGGTGAGCATCTCAGCCTATGACTTACTCAGGTTGCTTAGAATACGAGGACGGGCGCGAGCATGTATTCTGAGGGATCTGGCAGAGACTGAAGAGGAGCTCACCATGGATATGGACAAAACGCAGCGAGCAGTGGAATGTTGTTCAGTAAGTTTAAATATAGCTCAAATGCAGCTTTCAGTGTGGCTTCACGGTGGCAGTGAGGATGTGAAGCAAGGAATTAAGAAACTGGAGGTTGCAGATTCAAATCCCTCACAAGAAAAAAAACAACAACAACAACACAAAGACACTTGGGAGTCATGACCCAAGTGTGGCCCAGCCCCTTTACAGTGTCAGGAAGACAAAGGACCCTGTAACAAAGGACTCCCCTAAGTCACTTGATAGACGGGGGTATCTTCTTCTGGAAATCTTCTTTTGCCTCGCTCTCCGAGTAAGAGAGTTTCCTATCTACGAAACAAGGCCGTGCGAAGGAGCAAGGGGGTGGGGGAGGGATGAGGGGAGGAGGGATTGGAGCCAGTGCCAGAAACCCCAGAAGGACAGAGAGACCACCAGAAGTCTAGTGTCCTTTTTGTAAAGAGCTCCGGCGCTCTTGTGGAAGAGATGCAGGAACCAAATAGGGCCACTTTGCCAAGGCCAACTCGGCTAAATCAAGAAGTGGTCCATTACACAAATTGTGTGGGCAATGTAATTGTAAGCCATTGGCAATTACGAATTCCGCTGGAAAGTAAATAGGTTGTATTTTAATGTGATCCATTATTTACAGAATCACCCGCTCCTGGGTTTTACTGCATTGCCCGCTATCGTCCGTAACACATGCTACAAAAATAAACATTTTTATTTGGTGATTGTCTATGTTGAGTTTGACTGAATTGTGCCCCTTGACATGATACAGTATTTGAAGGATTCAAGCACCTATTAGAAGGTCAAATCACCCATTCTGTACAAGTCAATTAATCAGCTAATATATTATATATAAAATCCCCCTTATTGGGGGCACTGCCAGCCAGTGTCAGAGTGTAGAAATTGTAAAATGATCTGTGATCTAAATAAAGCAGCCTATTTTTAAGCTTCAGGTACAAAGTGAGCCTTCTAGATAACAAAATAAAGTATGTAGGCCTATATATTAGCACGCGGTCAAAACCAGCCTAATGAAATACTGGTGACCAAATCAGAGTTCGAGGTAACCTTTTACGAAAGAGATTTGTGAAAAAAAAATGGGCGTTGACCATCCTTTTTCTTTCCCTTAAAAGATCGGGCAAAAGAAGTACTTTAACTTCCATGGCAGAAATTTCCCGAAATCACAGTGGTATATATAGAATTACACAAAATGTTATTAGGGCCGCAAAAATAAAAAGACAATAGGTTCCAATGACCTAGAAAGAAGCAACGGGTGACTAAGCTGGTAATGAAAGGGTTAATAGCCCGCGTATCCCAGTGTTGCACTTAACAAGGTTGAAATGGGATACAGCATTCAGTAAGCCTGGCTGGAGTAAATGAGGTCATTGTCACAATGACCTACTTTTTCCTTGACGCCACGGGATCTTGTTACATTGTCTTATTATTTCGTCTATGTTAGCGTACAAGGATGTATTTCACTTATTAGCTAGGTCACATGCAACAATTTGGTGTCATTTTGTTCAGAACTTCACACCCGGGCTATGACCATAAGCAAAATTCTTCCGTTAGGTAACGCAGTGCGATAACCATGGGACACTCTCAAAACATTAGTAGTGTTCACTGTCGGTAAAGCAAGGACAGGATCAGTGGCTGTATGCATAGTTACTCCATCCGTTAGTTAATGCACTGCGGTAACCACGGGAAACTCCCAAAACATTATTAGCGTTCACTGTGCTTAACGCAAAACGTTAACTAACGTATGGATTATGCATATTATGGTCACAGAATTCACCTTTCGGAATCAACCAGTCAGGACAAAAAATTATGTATCTCCCTGGCCTGAAAGTGAGGCACGAAAGCCTGAATACTGCATCATGATCATAGCTACTGGAAAACAAGCGTTATGATTAGAAAATAATGCTGCGAAGTTGTTTCGTTGTTTTTTTTAAATGGCGTCGGCTAAACCCCATGGCCTAGTTTAGTCACCTGAAAAGTTTTTCTTGGTTTTCCAGAAAGGCGAATATTTTTCATACAGCAGCTTACAAACGTCACGTTTTTTTGCGTGAGCCTAGATCTTTTTCATGCTTACGAAAAAAAAAATTTCTTCTCATCTTCTCATATATTATAAAGGAGCGTTTTTCCAAAACCCGGTAGGTGGTCTCTGAATATTTTTGAGATAAAAGGAAAGAACATTAATGTAATTGCTCTTCACATAACTCTATAAACATATTAAGACTGAATTTAAATATGGAAGATACTTAAACTTAATTTCTGACGGCTCATTAAGGGCAGCACTGACGAAAATCAGATTGGGGTCACATAATTTCTTTATACAGCGAGGGCGATGGGCCATCCCAAAAGTGGACGTGGCCAATAGAAAATGTGAAATATGCAAAGAATTAGAAGATGAATATCTTTGTTTAGTAAAGTGACATCGCTTTAGACATATTCAACATAAGTACCTACCTAGTCTTCTTAAAATAAAACTAAATACGATACGTTTTATAAATATTATGTTCCAAAGCGAAGATGAAAACAGGATATTTAAATTATCGTTACTGTGCTTTAATATTTTAAAAACATATCGAGAAGGCATGTGTGTTATGTCTTGGCGTGTGTTATGGCAAGAAAGTGTGATTGCACTGAGGATTGACAAGAAGTTGACATGAATTATTTTATGTGATAAATGAAATTGCCACTTAAGGGATTATGTCTCCGCTCAAGGAGTGGGAGACAGCATCTGTGTACCATTATTGGTATACAGGGGCTGGAACCCAAGCTCCCCACTGACCCGAGACATTTGCTCCATGGCGAATATGAGCGCGCGCGTGTGTGTGTGTGTTTGTGTGTNTATGTCTCTTTTTCTGTTTCTATATGTATGTATATGAGTGTGTGTGTGTGTGTGTGTGTGTGTGTGTGTGTGTGTGTGTGTTTGTATGTTTGTGTGTGTGTGATGAGCTGATAAGGAGGTGGTTGTGTGAGCCAAAGAGAGACCGAGCGACTGAGAGAGAGAAAAAAAGAAAGTGGAGAACGCAAGAATCGCAAGTAAGTCACGCGCAAAAGAGCGATAGCAAGTGTATGAATGAGATCATGAGACTATGTAACCAGGAGAGTATTATTGTTTACTGATATTGTTGGCACGTTTTGTGAATTGGCATAATGCCTAATAAACTCAACTTGAACTTGAACTTGAACTTGAACTTAAACTATATTTTTATTTACTGTTAAATGACATCAAATTTGAATGAGTGGAGATTTTGAGCTCAATTTGATTTTGAATAAATTAACACATATGCATCTTTGAAATCACTACCAATTAATTTTTTCAACGAAAGTGCATTTACAGAGTTTTGGAAAAAACACTTTTCTTATATAGAAAAAACTGAACCTGTTGACCATCTCTTTAAAGTGACTACTTTCATCCTTTCTCTTGTAGCAAATAATATAAAAGTAAAGAAAAAACACAACATAAAGCCACCAACAGTTGACGACTCTGAAACCGCCAAGCGGGTTCAGTGTCCAGTGGTGAGACGGCCATAAAAGAGTTTTTTCCTAGACTGAGTTTGTTATTTTTAAGTTTTTTAGTTATCATTCATGGTATTCCTTATTAAACATATCATGTCAAGTGGTACAACTCACCATGGACGTAGCAAGAAAGGATTTGGGGTTGGTTTTTTTTTTTTTTGAATGTATGTTCATTAATATGATATAGTAGACAACACTTTGAAATGAAATTCGCAGGAGCTAAGACTTATGTGAGCAGTCATGAAGTGTGTTAGGGTCACGGGTGAACACTTGGCTCGCACGTGGAAGTAGGGACCGATTCAGGCAGTAGGTATTTAAGGATTAAATTGCTGTGAAGTTAGCGTCCCTGTAGTGTTGTAGTAACACGTTCAGACTTGAAAACTGAGAGACCCTGGTTCGATTCCCGGCAGGGACAGGATATTTACTAGTGTAGGTTTTTTCGGCCCATCTTCCCAAACTTGATCATTCACAGTAATTTGGTAAAATCCCTGGTGACACACTTCCCTAGAATAATATGTAACATATAAAAAATTATCAGACTGAGCTCACATTCCTCCCCATAATAATTAAGAACACTATATGCCTTACCACCTGGTTACACTTACACTCGGTTTAAAATGAAAATGAGACGTTTTTGGACCCCACTGGTTAATTGATGTACAATGCCATACAATATTGTATATCATT
Source organism: Ellobium chinense (assembly GCA_033807755.1). Taxonomy (NCBI): domain Eukaryota; kingdom Metazoa; phylum Mollusca; class Gastropoda; order Ellobiida; family Ellobiidae; genus Ellobium; species Ellobium chinense. Next base: position 1,421,253 of record JAWQUT010000150.1, on the reverse strand, counting down.
CATAATAAACACATTGAACAGTTAACATCATACGCATAATTCCTACATAATATTACAATTAAATTAAACAGAGTTTCGGTTAAGGTAGAGCAGTGTAAAACCAGGAAAACAAACGGGGCTTCTCGTTCCCTTTCGTTTTAGTAATACTTTCGATATAACGTTTTCCGTTTTGAGCGGTATCTTTGGCATTAAAAGGGTAAAGTAGGAGATAGCAGGCGATGGGTTACAACTCGGGGACGGGAAGTGGCAAGCGAACCAGTAAATAAAGGGTTAAAGTGATATATTCGGCAGCCCCAATATTACGACCAAAATAATTGGGAGCTTGCGCATTAACGATGAGATCTCTTATCATCTTAAGATTTATATTAGTGTATCCGTGCTGAATGCACTATTTGTAGCACTCAACATCCAAAGTTAATATGATTCTTACAAAGGCAAGAGATCCCATCTTAGTGCGCAAACTCTCAATCTCAGGTAACTTGAAACCTGGAAGGAAAAGTTATATTTACACCTAGACCAAAAATAAATCTGTATAAGGCGGATACTTTTCTAAGTAACCAAGGCGGGTCGTCCTTCGTACGACATTATGGTATGCGTCAGTAGACGCGACATGGAAAAGTCTAGGGGGCACATACAAGAGGTAAATTCTGCGACTCTTCTCCAAAAACGCCTCTAATGGATCAAGACTCGTAAAAGTAATATGTTATTGCTGACAGCTAAATTTAAGGCTTTCTTCCATTGCCAATATTATAATTCAGAAAGAAGAATATCTGAATCGGGAGGTGTTGGTGGGCTCCGGTGGGTTCAAGACGTCAGCCAGGGCTTATCTTGGGGCCTCAATTTTGTTCGGTTATTGAAAATTAGGGTAACTGGAGCCTTAAAGGAAGAAAGAACAAACAAACAAACACACACACACACACACACACACACACACACACACACACACACACACACACACA
>JAWQUT010000150.1:1393469-1406586 GCA_033807755.1 Ellobium chinense | reverse complement strand
GGGGGGGGGGGGGGGGGGAGCTCAGCCTTTTATGCGATACATACAAATCCAAGAATGTGCTTATTGTTGCAATAATTTAATGCTTGATTATTGATGAGATGAACGATACAGTCAGTATGACATACAGCTGTTAGATTCATAAAGACAATAGAGGTGGTGTAAATGCCTTAGTAGAAAGCCACTGCCCATGGCTATGAAAATCTGGAAGCACTAGAAGGAAGGAATGTCTATTTAATGAGTGCCGTATTTAGTATCCGTTAGAGTTCACTGAGTTCGGACCTCCAGTAGAGGTCAAATATTTCGTAGAGAACTCTCACTGATCTCTGCTTTGTCAGCTGTGGGCGGACCAAAGTTAGGTCATTTTCTGATAACATTAACAGCAGACAGTACCTGCTCAACTTATGTATGCGATGATCTCGTCAAGTGGAAGGCTTCAAATGTCTATGGGCATGTCATAGCCACGTTCTTACAATGTATTCTTGTTATCTATATAGAGATGTCTTTTCATAGTTTAAGAATCCGTGAATGCCATGAAACTGAAGTGTGGCCTATGACTTGCTGCTTTTAATGTGGTGTGAATGAAAACAACAGCTATATTAATACTTGTAGATGGTCGATTTGCAAACACTTACTCCAAAGCTTAGAGACGACCAGACCTGTGATATACATGCATGATGAGCACATCTGTAATATATACGAGGGCTGTCCCACGGGAAACCGGAAAAGGGCTATATCTTGGAAACTGTTTTAAAATTTTGCAATTCTGTAAACGCACACTTGTAGATCAACCATTTCGGAAATTCCTCATGAAGCACCAGGAGCACCGTTCAATACAAACGTATCTGACAGCTCAATAAAAATGGCCACCCCTTTAGAAAAGTGGTCAAAGGCTGAGGTGAGAAGTGTCATTCGTTTTCTCCACGCAAAGGGGCTGAAAATTAATGAAATTCACACAGAAATTAAAGCAGTTTATGGTGAGAAAGTCTTGGGAAAGTCACAGGTATATGAGTGGTGTAAAGTGTTCAAAGCTGGGCACACAGTTGTCGAAGATCATAAGCAAGGACCCTGTCTTTCTGTCAAGACAGAAGACAACGTTAACAGTGTCGAAGAGCTCATTCAAAGTGACAGACGGCTCAAAATTCGTGAAATATCGGAATCGTTAGACATTTCCAAATCGTCGGTCCATCAGTGCCAACAGTGCCAACCTCTTGATAAACTGAGAGAGGCTATACGCCGCAAAAGACCTGGACGATTGACCAGCGATGTGATTCTGCAGCATGACAACGCCACCCCTCATACCGCAAACATCACCAAAGACTGGGTCCAAAGGTATGGCTGGGAAGTTTTACCCCACCCTGCTCACAGTTCTGATCTAGCCCCCTCTGATTACCACCTTTTCGGTCCATTGAAGCGTTATCTGGCTGGACAGAGGTTCACGAACAACGAAGACTTCTTTGAAGCTGTGCAGGACTGGAAATCTCTTGACGTAACTTTTTGCAAGGAGAGTGCCTTCTCTCTGGTCCAGCGATGGGAAAAATGTATCAATCGTAATGGTGATTATATCGAAAAATAAAGCATAATTCAAGGTACTTTGTGTGAAAGTTAGGTCAAAATAAAGGTGAAACTGTTGATTTTATAGCCCTTTTCCGGTTTCCTGTGTGACAGCCCTCGTATATCTACCTGATATCGTGATGAAAAACAATGAGGACGCTTTTCTATCTTGTGTGTCTTGTTGTCTGTTTGCCTGCCTGCCTGTCAGTTTATTGTGTTTCTGTTGGGCCTAGATCTATGCCAATTAATATGGAATGGAGAAAGAGGGGATAAGGGACGGAAGATGATTCCTTTGCAGCAGCAAACCTTGTGAAATACATTTTCATTGGTGCAAAGAATAACAGATCGGTGGGTGGTGTTCGTTTCGTTCGTGAGTTGCTTATGATTGCATTGACTTCAGCAGTCAATCCATAATGGCTCCATGTTTTATTCTGTAAATTTATTCTATGAAAGTAAAAGAAAATGAAAAATAAAACAATATCATAAGTTTGAGAATTTCAGACACGGACCGAGAATAGACCAGTAAGAATTAACTGGCTGATTTACGTTAGATTAGCTGTTTTTGTAGAGGCGAAACCTATGGGGAAGTCTGGACTAGGCTGCATACTTGCCTCCCGCTGCTAGGGGACACCAAAATTAAGCCGTTAACACTTTTAATAAAGTGATGATCTAAAGTGACCCGTCTTGTTATTTATAGTATTTAGTCCTACCCATGCCCAAGAATACGCTCAGCTCAAGCCAAGAAGCTCTGCCCATTCCAGGGAAGGACTGTATCGTTTTTGAATATCCGTACTTTCGATACCCACCCAATTTCGATGTCGGTATCAAAATTTAAATGCTAGTAGATTCAATACCTACGACTACACGCACATGTAAAGGTCTTCGACACCTATTGTTTTTTCTTCTTTTGGCCCTATTAACATTTTGTGTTATTCTACATGTACCACTGTGATTTCGGGAAATTTCTTCCATGGAGGTTAAAGTACTTCTATTGCCCGATCTTTTAACGGGATGAAAAAGTGGGGTCAAAGCCCAAAATTTTTCACAAAATGTCTTTTGAAAAAGGTCACCTCAAATTCTGATTTGGTCTCCAATTTTTCATTTGGCTGGTTTTGACCGCGTGCGAATATATAGGCCTACACATTTTATTTTTTAATCAGGAAGGCTCAAATTGTACCTGAAACTTTAAAATTGGATGCTTTATTTAGATCACAGATCATTTTACATATTTTTACGCCCTAACACTGGCTGGCAAGGCCCCAAAAAGAGGAATTTTATATATTAGCGGATTAACTGGGTTGTAGGTGTCACAAACCTAAATGGCGACAGCTTGTCTGACCTAAATTGCTACGGGTTTCAAACAAACCAAAAGGTATCAAAATTATCAAAAGGGACCGAAATTCCTACTGTGTACCCAAGTTTAGAATAAAAAAGAATAGTTCTATTTCGATTTTTAGAGGGTGAAATATCACGATACCTAAATATTCAGATCTCGGCCCACCACCTGCCCATCCTCCATAACCCATCGTGAACTATCGGCACGAATGTGATCCAGATCTAACGTCGTCTGGGTCTAATTTTCGCCCAGTGTGTTTGTGTTTCACAACACAGCCTAGTCTAGTTTAGTAATGCTCTTTCATGTCTTTCCATTTATATTACAGTTTAGTGAAATCCAGTTAAACAATTGACTGGCTTGGTGAGTGTCCGTCACTCCCAAAGTTAGGCCTAATGATAATTTTCGAACTCTGTGCTTGTGGAGGAAGTTGCTTGTTAGTCAGTCTCAACTAGCCTAGACTAGACTATAACCTCACTGGATCTTCGTAGATAGATGAATGGCGTAACCTCTACATAACCTGAAAATCTAGACTGCTTAGCGGGGAAAAATGTTGCTGATTCTGATTTAATGTAAGTAGCTTAAGCCTATTATAGATCGAAGATAGTCTAGACTTCGTTTATAGTCTAGACTAGTTCACACCTTTTTTCAGGCTCCTAGCAGTTTTCTTTATTTTCTAATCTACTTTTTTTAAAAAAAAATTCCATTCAATATTTTTGATTGCTTATTTTTGTGAACTGTCGTTTGTGTTTAGTCTATAATGCTTTCGCCATGCAGATTATTTGGCTTTCTGTCTGGTCAATTCATAATTGTGTCTGTTGAATTCATAGACTAAATGAAATCTTGCTTGTCTTGAAAGATAGGAAACGTTACTCGGAGAGCGAGGCAACAGACGATAGATCTCTAGTCTAGGTGAAGATACCCACGTCTAGAAAGTGTTTTCGGTCCTAGACTATGACTTTCTGACGCTCTCCAGGGCCGGGCCACAGCTGGGTCATGATCCTCAAGTGTTCTTCTGTTGACTATTTTTTGTTTCTTCAATATTTGTCTCTCGAGTGATTGAAACCCACACTCTTTGTTTTTATAGTTCCTTGCAGCATGTTCTTTTCCACCACTAAAAAACTGTGAAAGTTGCAGTTTTGGTATTTTTAAACATACTGTGCGACATCCCACTGTTCGTTGCATGTGATCCATATTCATGCTCAGCTCTCCGCAGTCTCTGCTAGATCCTTCAGGCTACGTGATCCCACCATTCCTGTAAGATTCAGTAATCATGGATTGAGATGCTCACCAGACTTCTTGTCCCTACTTCCAAGCCATTACTCTAGCTGTGATCCTTACTCCTCAAAGTACGGTTTATCTGCTCAAAGACTTAATTCAGTTATTTCATAAGCCGATCGCTGTAGGGCCTGGTAGCTAGATGTGCGCCACTTATATATATGTGTATGTGTGTGTGTGTGTGTGTGTGTGTGTGTGTGTGTGTGTGTGTGTGTCTGTGTGTGTTTTGGTTTACTTCTATAATTTCTTGGTTTCTGTCCAAATTCACACTGTTTTTGTCTGCAAAACCATTAAAGGATGCCATCAGCATCTCCATAAAAGGTTTCATGAAACTGTGAGAAAAACAGATCAAATATATCAGTTTTGAGTAATGAAATAACTTTAACACTGATCTACTCAAAATTAGGCCAGTAAGGGCTGGCACACATTAGTTTTTCAGTGACCCACTGACTGTTCCGCTATTGATAAGGTCATTTACCTCGTATATTATTTCTTGTTTCATGATCAATTTGTTCATTTATATGTAATATTATATTTGCCTGAGAAATTTCAGTTGTCAACTGGTCTGTCTCTGTTTGTTTATACTGTACTTCACAAGTCTCTAAATACAGTCTAGTGTTGAATTTTCATTACGGGTAATTACCATTAGTTGATATTTTCTGTATGTCTTTTATTACATTTACCTTGTATTTGTTTTTATCTGGTCTCATTACTTACAGTTTAAATCTGACCCACTTCTTTACTCACTTCATTTGGTTAACTGCATTATAGTGTGTTATTTATATATCTATGTCTATATCTATATATCTAAGTTTATGAATAGGGCTATTTGTAATTCTAATGGATTATTCATGTCTAGTCCGTTGTGTTGTTGAAATCTAATATATTTGATTCTTTATATCTAATCTACAGTAAATGTGTTTGGTTGTGCAGATATCGTCTAACTCTTTCGGTGAATGGGTAGTCTATCTCTGTTCTGTTTGTTCTGCTATTGAAATCTTTCAAGTTTTGATTGTGCAGATTTCCCCCCCATTTTTTTTCTCATCTAGTTCAGTTTTTGTCTATGCAGCACATTTGATAATCTGTAATGTTTTTGTATATAAAATATATTCATTAATGCGTTGTTATTTGCTTAGAGTAGTTTTCTTTTGTGTTCAGACTGTTAGTTCATATTTTGTGGTCTTCTGTTTAACCCATGGAGCTATAAAGAACGTGTTCTTTATAGCTCCCTAAAGTACTATGTCTATGGTTAGTTTACTTATTCTATTTATATTGTCTTGAATTTTATCTTAACAAAGCTAAATCTAAATTTGTTTATTATTCTAGCATTGAAGGTTGTTATGACCAAACTTTAATAGCACAGACGCAACCAGTATTAACGTCACTCTCATTTACAGCAACAATATAAATATAGAAATAATAATGCTGCAGTTCCAGCAGTGCTGAAACTGGAGTTGACAGAATTAATCCAGCGGTTGCCAGATCTTCGGTCCGGCTGATCACAAGATCTTACACAGAGTCAAAAACAAAAAAAAATTGAAACGTCAGTTTAAGCAAAATTTTCTCAAAAAAAGACAGTAAATAGCCTACGTACATTGTTATCAAAGGTATAGACATATTCACTGGCCATTGGGAAGATTTAATGATTCAAAGATGACTTCAGAATATTTTCGTTTATAATTTTCTTTACTTTTATAGATTGTCATATGAGTTTTGTCCTATTTTATGACTAAATGACTACATAGCCAAAAATTCAGCTGAGACAACAGTCAAACACATTTACGTCCACATGGACTTGAGGGAGCATACCAGTGTTCCCACAGTCCCATGTTCCCATGGCGATATGTTCCCACAGCCTTATATTCTCACATAATATTTGAAAATCGTTTCCCTTACTGCGGGAGCAATCATTGTTTAAAAACTAGAGGTAGCCTGTCATGACAGCAACAATCAAGTGATTAAACAAAGACCATACGAGGTGAATAAGACGAAGGTACCACTGATCTGGAATAAATAATTAGAAATAATTTAGACTAGGATGGCTTATTGATGACATATGGGCCAAAAGTTTAACAGCAAGTTTAACAGGGTTATTTAATTGTAACTCAGGCCACTACTGGGGGTATGTGGGCGAACAACAGAATTATATACATACAAGATACAGATAATATTAAAGTTCCACTTACAGTAGTCACACATATAACAACTAGACGATGCATACACAGTTTTAGCTTCGTTCACACTTACTCTCATTCATCGCACACAGCAATACAACACCCGGACCGGCGAACCGCATACTTCCACTGCAGTTTGTAGTATCGTTTCTGAATGATTATTATAACAAAAATGTGGCTTAACTTCTCAGGAATCAGGGTCACCTTGACATATTCTAGTTAGTGAGTTAGAATGGCCAGTTAAAGGATAAAAAACAAGGGCCTACGATATAATGAAGTCACCTTAGAGTGTCTCATGTATTTTCCCGTGTCGAGCATTATGGTGAAACATTCACCCATGGAATAAACATCCAGGGCCCAGGGCCAAAGGGCCATGGGAACTTAGGACCATGGGAACACAGGGCTATAGGTACATTGGGCCGTTGGAATATAGGACTGATCCCGGACTTAAACGTAGTTTGTAGGCTTCTTTGTCTGGCAGCCAGTCCAAAATGAAGCTAATGTCGCTAAACTAGAAACAAAGATAGTCTATCAGGCTCCGAAGGTGAATACGGCCGTCCGGTGTCAATTTTTTTTTTTTTTTTTGGTCGTTATATTGAAAAATCATTTCTACATACACAAAGATAAATATCCAAGAAAAACGTTAATTTTATGGAAAATCAGTTTTGTGGGGCATTAGATGAATTATATAGTACCAAATTGTTTTTCTGTCCCGATTATCTCAGATTGTTTTCCTGTCTAATGAGTGATCCCGACCATTTCAGATAATCATATCTCGAGCCACAATAATGCTTTGTCAATTTTTTTCGCTTGAACTTCATATCAATAACTTGATTAAGCCAAAAAGCGATTTAAGCCTCATTTGATTGGCTATCAGAAGAGATTTAAGTAATTTTAAGTAAAGATGGGCCTTCCTGAGTGAGCACATCTTTCACAGCTGTTTCAAGCTCAGCTGGTTAAGGTGTTAGGTGGCAGAGAGAGGACAAGACGTCAGACAGACAGACCTCAAGGAAGGTGAGAAAATCGGTGCTGACATGACCAAAGGGCAATCCCTTTGCAACATCTGCTTGCTGACGGCAATGTGTCATATCCTGAGTATTGCGAGGATTGGCTCTCTGTGTCTTGCAGACAAGTCAAAATGAGGCTTAAGTCGATAGACTGAGATATCAAGTTCTCAGGGGGGTTTGGGCCACCAAATTGTCAAATTTTTGTTTGTTATGGAAATCGAGAGTGAAATTTTAATCATTTCTGTACACAAGACCACTGATTTTATTGATGAAAAGTTAGTAATTTGTAGGTAAATATTAGTGTTTCTGAGACAGATTAGTTAAATCTGAAACACTGATCTTCAATAACTATTTTCTCAGATTTATCCCAGAGGCAATAGTTCGATGATTCCAGTGAAAGATACAAATGTCATGGGACGGTAGGGAGCCAATGATATATTAGTTACCTACGACGCATGGATGGGAATCAGTATAACATTGGGTCTGTACGGCCCATTGTCAGAATATGCAAAAAAAAAAAAAAGCATGGGGTAAACATAAACAATTTTATTCATTTACGACCTTAATAGCTTTATAGAGGATACTAGAACAGTAAACTTGATATTATTCTTGTATGGCTGCTGGAATCATGCCAGACTGATGTAACTTCATATTATCTCTCCCGAAAGAAAAGATAGACATAACTGAATTTCGTAATGTACGTTAATTGTTGTTTGAAAAGTGACCATGTCTTGAAATAATATGAAAGGCTACTGGAGACAGTGGCAAATTAAAATGGCAAATTTTCCCATACTGATTCAGTGTTATTTCACAGATTTAATCACATTTATCGTAAACTGATGAGACATGTGAAATCTGAGGTCATGTGATTGTAAAACTGTTGGTACTACACGTGAAGTGCAACCTCAAATTTTGTCTAACAGAAACTTCGAAAATGGAAAAATAGGAACTTCCGTAAGACAATATTAAGCCGATGAGCCTGTAACAGCGGTAAACAGGTGGCGCTAGTATCTTCCTATATACCACTAGAGTTCTAGAAGAGATCAGGCAGGCAGCTATGTTCTATGTGTGTGTTGTCAAACTGTTATTATCAGTGACGTTCAGGCAGGCATCTATGTTTTATGTATATGTTGTCAAATTGTTATTATCTGTGGCTTATTTGTTGTCAGAGTCCTCTCTTGGACTTATCCCCCCCCNAATTGCCCCCCCCTTTTTTTTTTTGTTTTTACATAAAAACGCTCAGGAGTCAGTGGGTTAATTTAGAGTCAGGTGGTCAAGGCATTAACTTCACTTACAGAATTGTCGTGAACTACTGCAAAACTAAAATTACTGAGAGTAACAAAAGCCCAGACTCTCCCAGCCAGCCTTCAGTATTTTCCACACATTCTTCACAGTGCGCTGTGTTAATGTCTGATGATAATTATTGTAGCAAAGTAAGCGCTTCAAATGCGTATGGACTCTGGAAATAGAACACAGACTGTTCTTCAGGTGCCCTGAATATTTTGATTTTCATATGACAGCTGTGATGAAAATTTCAAGATGTTTTAAAATAACCGTCACTCTAGAAATTTTAAGTTCAAACATCAGTTTCAGAATATTTCAAAGTCGCTGCCATCTAGAAGTAATATTTAGACACAAATGCTTCAAAGTAACTGTCATCCTAGAAATAGCAAATTCAAAATGTTTCAAAGTAACTGTCACCTTGGGAATAGTAAATTCAAACACCAATTTCAATATGTTTCAAAGTATATTTCAACACTCTATATACAAGGTTTCTATAATTTACGTACTCTCTTAAGTAAGGGTAATAAAATCAAACTATAACGAAGCACATTGAAATAAGTGACAAATTATTGTAAACATTTTAACATCAGATTTGCAAAATTCAGGTATCAGTAATAGAAATGGATAAGTATTTCAGACAGTACATTGAAAATGAACAAAAGCCTTACCATGGCAATCTTGAAACTGGGAAGTAAAATGCATTGCAAATGTGAGACTGATCTAAAATAGCATTAACTTTAGCTGGGCTACACAGGTTCTACACAAAACCATGTCTACATATCATGTCTAAAACATGAATTCATAACTCCACCGTCAGCATCACGGGAACGGTCACAGTTGCCCTAAGGATGCGTTGATGTCCCATGGGCGCACACAAAATGATGAAATCACGCGAATCATTAAAATATGAAAAGCATTGACAACACATCGTAGCTGCATTTTCTTTTCAGCTAGACTTTAATGATAAAGCAAACAGCATACTGCACATGAACGCACCATACAATGATAATAACAAAATAGTCATTCCACACGAGCAATGTCTTTAAATACATGTATAATTAAATATTGGCTTTCAGTAACAGTGGGAAGCAAAATACCCAGAACTGTTGATAAATCCTGTCTCTTTCCGCATACGTCTGTGATCGTTGGATTCGTATGTTTCATGACAAAACAACGACGTATTCTGAACCAGAATGTTAATTCGCTAGACTGTTCATTAAGTTCATTAAACAGATGTCCGCGAATTTCTTTCCAGTCACATTCAGCAGGGTACTGTTCATAAACAAATCCAAAAACTTGGTATGTTTACATCCTCTCGATATTTTTGTATCGCCATGAAACTTAGAAATCGGGAATACTTTTGTGAAATTGGACCTGCAGCAAAAGCAGGGTGAGCAAGCGAGCGAGCAAACATGGGCAAGGTGCAATTTTGACCATCATCCAAAATATTTAAATCCAATATTTACCACTATATAAACTATCTAACTTTATAAGGTTATCGGGAATGCTCTATTACTTCATTCACCTTTCAGGGTTTTAGTCCGCTAATGCCATTTGAATGGCCGCCAATGTACATCCTGACTGTACACATGAATGAATATTTTATGTCAGAAATCTTGACAGGCACCAGACAAGTAATGCGAGATCAGCATAGCCGTAATAGCGAAGTGTCGTACCGTTTTGTTTTTAACTTAAAAACTGCATTCTCTCAGCGCCGAATTAAGTGGATGAGGAGGATGGACAGGGAGAATAGAGGTGGAAGTAGCTTCACGACTCAGGAAAAAAAAATTAGAACAGGTGATGAAAGTGTTATCTTGAGAAACAGTCAGATTTGGCTTTTTTTTTTTGAAGGAAGTAGGGTAAAAAAAATAATAGTGAGTTGCAAAGCAATATGAGGAGAATCTGAGATCGTAAAATTCGGTATCGTGATATTCTACTGAACTATGTTTGAGCATTTACATATATAAGACAAACATAATTATTAGAGCGGCAGTTGACAGTAAACAGAAAACCCTAAAAATATACTGAAACAGAATACCTTTGTTGCTAGATTTAGAAAAGGGTATGCAATTAAAATTGTAAAGCAAAGCCAGGGCAACTTTTTTTGCCTTTTTTAAAAATTTTTAAAAACATTTTTGGGACTTCCTGACGAAATTATCCTTACTCTCCTGCAAACGTTTGGCATTCTCTTTAATTTGAACGTGATATCACTTTCATGGTTAAGATATACATGTAGTTGAATGCATTAATGTTTCGAATGAGTAATTCATGGTATGATCATGCCTGTATAGGACATAATATACAGTATCACTGACTTCTACAAACTTCAGGTTACCTGTTATACCTAGAGCAGGACAAACTTTACCAGTTTTGTTGGTTATCTTGCCAACCAAAATCATCACTGATAATCACAGGGGTTTTAAAGTAGTCCAGTTCTCAACACGTTCCGAGGAATGTGTGTGTGGCTGATCAATGCGATTTTAGCCAACTGTACTCGCACAAGGGGCTATAATTATATTTGTTTGTGCAGGGAATAGCTCAGGTCATTTCAAATGCGTAGGTTTGAAACTTGCATATGGAATGTTACCGTAGAAGTGGTAGTAGTAGTAGTAGTAGTAGTAGTAGTAGAAGTTGTTGTTGTTCTTGTTGTTATAATAATTGATTTGGAAAACTATCCCTTTACTGCCGAGTGTTTCACTATTTGGGATTACCAGAGAAATGTACAATATACTGTATAATAAAATTCAACTTCTTAAAATTTCTATTTAAATATAGAGATGTAGACTACAGTGTAATAATTATTTTCATTTAAAAGCTTTCTGCTTTATAAGGTCTCTATCTCGCGCAGCCGTTTACTATAGTGGCTTCAAATGACTTGTCCTGATAAATTTACCATATTCATTAAGCATAGAAGGTCGTTTATGTTTTCACCAAAATATCAGAGAGCTTTTATTTTTAAATTCTGATCTCTTACGGACCTTATGGCAGAGCTCAGCATGCGCATAACATGGTATTTCCTGGCGTTATGATCATATTGCGCGTTACAGGCTAGAATGTGATATGAATTTTACACCTGGACCTAGTTCGTCACGTGCAGTAGGATTACAGCGCCAGGGAATGGGGATGCCCTATGCACAAAGCTACCTCTATCGTTACGGTCCGTAAGAAATACAGACTTGAAAATAAAAGCTTTCTAATAGCTTCATTGACCGCACCCGCTGCGAGATAGCACGTGGAATAGAAGTTAAGACCAGCAAAAAACAACGCGCACATGCAAACTGGGATTAATAGGACCGATTAAAGAAAATCATCGTGAGAGCATCTCTTTAACGAAAGATATGCAGTCGTTTATTGTGTGTCAACTTGGAGAGTCTTTAAGGATTAATGTGACATGTATATTGAAGCCATTTTTTGAGACTGGTTCAAGTAATTACATGTAATTAGAGGAGAGACAAACGTTGTTAAAGAATCTGCGAAAGCGGACGGAGAGAGACATGTAATTGTGTTACTGAAACCATTTTAGGCCAGTTTGACACCTGAGGCCACGACATTTGAGAACTTGCGCGTTAACGATGGGCTGTCTTACCGTAGGAAGAATTACAATAAACTTTGCATACTGAACGCTGCTAAGGGTGCACCCAGCACCACTGCACTAATGTAATTCTTACAATGGTTTATGCGCAAGCTCTCAGCTTTCAGAGAAAAATAAAGAATTACCAAAATCTGCGTCTGTGTAATGTGACAGAACTTTGGTTCATAACGACAGACAAAACCACTGTTAATCTGTGAACATCTGTATCATTTTGATATAAACGGAGAGCAATGTTAACAAATCACCAACATATCAGACTTTAATATGTACAGCGTAAACATGTACATAAAGAGCTTGGAAGTACCTTCAAAGTTTGGCCCAAAAACATGTTTATCTGCTTAATTAAGTTCATGTTGTTGTTGTTGTTGTTGTTGTTGTTGTTGTTGTTATCGATTAAAGCATATTTGTAAGTGTTACTGCAAGATTAGACGTGGAAATTTGCCAGATGACCAAGGAAACAAATTCGAACGAAAGATGTCATAAATAACCAAGAAAAAAAAAAAAATCTGACCACCGGAAATCGGTTAAAATGAATCTTTTCGAACACTGCGGATCAGCGGGCTTTTTAAAAAGTAAAACAACCGTAAATTCTTTATACAGTAAATGGGAGTATTCTCCCAAAGAAGGCTTTGTGATCGAAAATGTCCTGGCAGTTGTTAAAGAAATGCCACAATCTCCCAACATCCATTAGGATATCTACAATAATATATTTCTCTCTCTGTTGGCAGAACGATCTTCCAGTGGTGTATAAGTTGGGGGAGACATTCCCCTCAGTCATGAATTTGAGAGGGATGAGATTTTTAATCTTTCAAAGAAATTGTAGGCTTTTCTCAAGTAATAAAACTTTGGAATGTAGGAAGAAGAGGGGGGAAGAGGGTGGGGGATTGGCGCATGTTCA
>JAWQUT010000150.1:1370906-1385183 GCA_033807755.1 Ellobium chinense | reverse complement strand
GGGGGGTACCGGGGAAGAAAACAATTATTGTTGGACATTCAAGCTGCCCACCACGTTTTTTTCTTTGTTCAGGATAGTTAGTGAGTAAATAGGAAGTTTCCATCAGGAAGAGCCAAGTCAGTATAATTTAGTAGTTCAACCTGTTTCAGTGCATACATCATCATAATAATATTCATTTTCAGCATCATCAACGTCATTATTAACCTCAATAAAAAGCAAGGAATACAAAAGGTCTTGTTTGTGCCATAATAAAATAGGAATTCAGTCAAATTGTACGTGAACAAAATTCTTTATTTTTAACATTCCCATTTCAAGAATGATGATAATTTTCTTCCATATTCTCTTCACATTTGTCCTGAATATGTCTAAGCCTCTCCCTGTATGTTTAGCGCCTGTTTCAGTTCTCTCTATTTCTTTACTTTCGTTTTTCTTTCCCCCTAAAATGTTGTTTTCGAAATTCCTGGAGTATGGCTGGGTTTGCGTAAGGTCAGTTTGTGCACGGATTGTTTCGTTGCCCTTATTAAGTCCACGCCTTTTCAAGTTCTGCCCATATTCTGAATTGGTGGAACATACTAAACTAAGACTCCCATTAGTTGTTTATCGTCTGGTTTGTTTTTTTTCTTGTTATTTTATGCTTATTTTTAATCACCCGCATGTTCTGTCTTAATGTATCCTTAAATTAGAGATCTCATACGATCAAAAAATCGTCATGTGCTGCTTACTCGTGCGTCATATATGACACCAAAGTGTCTATACCTATGTGCCTGAATATTTGTGTCAACAATTGATTATTCTTCTTATCCGCTTTTAAATGCTATACCAGCCGGCATTAAAATCTCCCTACCAGAGAGGGATGCCTTTAATAAAGGCAATAAGAAAGCTACATGAATAAAATTTTGCGTGCCTTTACTTAGCCATAATAATTGCACGTGGGAAGAATATAAAGCAAAGATATATTTAAATATTAATTTAATACGATTTATTGAATTTTACAACTTTCCAACTTTTGAGGAAAGTCTCTTAGGAAATATGACCATTTATTGCTCGGGGCATACATATACATATCCATATATATATCTCTTGAGGAATTAAGACGTTAAGTATTCACCCAATAGTTATAGGTATACCTTGTTATTAAGTATGAATCTCTCATGCACAGTTTCATTATTATTCTATCATCTCACTATTGAGGTGGATCTTGATATTAAATATTACTCAATCATGAGTATTCTTTTTCCATACATCGTAGATTTATTCTGTATCGAGGTTCTAATGCATAGCTGACAGCAGGGACGGATTTAGGACTTCTTGGATCTTGAGCAAGAGCACGAGAAAGGTGCAGGGTCCCCTTTCATTACAACCCAAAACAGTGCGTTCAGGTAACACTTAAAACAATAGATAAAAATAAAACCGTGACAAAGTTAGCTTTCCTGCGGCTCCTTTCCACCCTCTGTCATCTCTCTCTCTCTCTCTCTGTCTTTCTTTTTTCTCTTTCTCTCCCGTCTTTCTCTCCATAAGACTATTCATGTCCTCTTGCGCGCCCAAGCCACACTCCTCCTTCCTGCTTATAAGCGTGGTGCTCTGAGAAAGTGTCTATCATGCATATGTCTAATTTAGCCACCGTCTAACCAAAATAAAAAAAAAATGCATATATACATGATGATGATGTGAAAAAGGAAAACAAGGGAACAAGAACGGACAATAGAAAAACACAGAAACAAAGACAAGAGGAGCAACACAGAGAAATTCGTCCGTTGAAACTTCTATACACACTAAGAAATGTCAGCGGAAAATATGAAAGAATCATTCATATTAACTTTCGAACCATCCAAGAGTTTTGCATTCTTTCTTTCGCTCTTCGTCTTTCCTGACCATTAAGCCTACTCCCCTCCCCTCTCCATCCTTTATCCTTTTTTTTATTTTCGCCCAAATATCTGACAGTTTATCGATCGATCGATCAGTCAATAAGTCGATCTAATGATCACGTCAAACTCCCTCTGTCTTTCAATCTATGTATCGATTAATATCACGCTTGACCCTCTCTCTCTCTCTCTCTCTCTCTCTCTCTCTCTCTGTGTCGCTCGCAGCTTGTCTATGCTTATTTCTGCCTGTCTGTGCGTCCATCCGTCCATCCGTCCGTCCGTCCGTTCGTCCGCCTGCCTATCTGTCCGTCCGCCCGTCCATCTGTCTGTCCGTCGTCTATCTCTCTCTCTGTCTGTTCATCCGTCCATCCGTTCGTCCGCTTGTCTGTCTGTCTGCCTGCCTGTACGTCTGTGTTTTCTGTCTGTCTGTCTGTCTGTCTGTCTGTCTGTCTGTCTGTCTGTCTGTCTGTCTGTCGTGTACTTACATCTCTCAGGACGCCAGTTCCACCTACAAGGCGCTGACGGACAGTCTGGAGGCCAAAGAGGTGGAGACTGGCGCCCCTGATGGGTGTGGTGCTAAGACGTGTCTGACCAACCGTCTCTCACGCCCAGCCCGTCCGCGGGCCTCGGTCGAGCATCTTTCCCCCCTCTCTTCTTCTCAACTATGTCACCACGCAAACAGAGGTAATGCGCATGTCTGCTGCAGTCCAAGCGCCGGGGTAGATATCGATTCTGAAAGCAACAAAAGGTCTAGTCTAAGAGGTGCATTACCTCCCTTTATCGATTTTCTTTGGATTTTTTTTTCTTCTGCTGTTTTTTTATTTTTAAAGAGAATAACGAATTAAGAGATTTCTATCAAATATCAGGGATGAGAGCAAACTTGGAACCAGACAGCGTTTGGCACGCGAAGCCATAGGCTACGTCGCCGGCAAGTGATGAACTTTTGACACCTCCCATCGGAAGGATAATCTTGCCTTACACAATTAATTTCTTAGTGCTCGGAGGTGTCATGGTGATTTTTGAAGTGTTTTCTTATATATTGTTTCCTTCTCTAAATGTTCTTATAATAGGTTGGAATTGGCCACAACGCCTATAATATACATGGAACCTGAATCTGAATCTGGCATGCAGTTAAGTTCGTAAGGCCTTTGGCTTGAAAGACTACACATTATGAACACTTTGATATTCCTCGCCATCTTCTGAATTTGGACGTAATTCAGGGGGGTATAACGGGGAGCAGGTAATGGAAATCGCAGATAGTCTGCCTGTATATGAATGCAGTCCTCATCACAGATTACGCAGAAGGGGGTCCTAGATTTATGAATCAGATAGCTGATTGGTTTTCATTCTTTCCTAAACTGTAAAGTATATTTGAAGTTTGAGGAACTGATTTCATGTAGGCATGGCCTTCTGAGCGGAACACCTGTTGTTGTGGAAACCAGTTAGCTTGGTTACGTTTTATAATGTTCCACTAACAAATTTGGAACCGTAGATGATTCCCGCGCCATTTTGCCGAGCTCTCACTTTCGGTCTTCGCAAACGTCACATTTTTTACAGACATCTCACAGGTGCGCACACGTCCTCACCGTGATTCACACGCAGCAACCCAAAAGGTACCCATGAGAATGTGTTTTCTGACGTCATGCACAGCGCAAGGGTTTTACTTTCGTGGAATTCAGCCCGTCATGTCACGTCGCTACAGCTCATTAGGTATGAGGACAAACTCTCTTCGAAGAATGACGTGTAAAGTCGTGTCGTGTCGTTAGGGTGACCTGGTGGATTCAGATTGATCTGATTTAAACTGCGCCATCCAATCATTACCGTGGAAATGCAAGCCCCGCTTGCAAATGGCAGTGCCTCGACTCACATGGATTTCTTTTCATATTTTTCTAATACTTCATGTTTTTATATCGTTTTTTTTTAAAAACTGTAATGCTCGGGCGGACAGTAAACTAGCGATGTGCAAAGTCTCCATGCAGTACAATAAGTTTTACTGGTGAAATTCAGAATAAATAGCTATCTGATGTGAACCGTGCGCTTGAATTCAAATTAGTGATATTATGTCCCATCACGCCAATCCCTTCCTTTTATACATCAGGCGAGCCTTTAAGAATGACGAATCGCGATCATGCTAAGAAAAAAAAATAACCGCGAAATGACGTGATGCGTTGGAACTTGTGGAAACATGCTTTACATCACAATATTATTCCGCGCCCCTCTCACCTCTGCCCAAGGCGTCTTTCTCGGAAGGTTAATATCTTTAGTGTGGCAATCTTCCTGGGCTATGCCACTATATGCTTGGTTTAGGGTTACAGGCAGGTCTAGCGACGAGAAAACACACATGGGAGAATTTCTGGACAATGATAATTGAAACCTTTCGCTTTAACGATGGGATTTCTTACCATCGTAAGAATTACGTTAACTCTGCATGCTGAATGCTGCTAAGGATGCAGTTCGCACCAATACACTGATTTAATTTTTACGAGGGTAAGAAAACCCATCGTTGATGCGCATGCTCTCAGTTTGCTGGTGAATGTCCAAAGATTGATTATATCCTTCTTGGACCCTATCTCTAACGCTGTCTCTAACCTAGGTGGGAGAATCCCAAGATGTTGCCTTTGGTGTGTAAGTGTAAGTGTGTACGCAAGGACAATGATATTTTTCTTTCTCCTGCAGGATGAAGGAAGACGCGTGTTTCTCTTGATGAACTATGCCGGTTATTTATCCCCGGAATAAAGCGTGGGGATCGATAGCAAACCTCGGGGCTCAGGCGCTGATCAAATCAATGGTTGCTGCTCACAGATCACTTCGAAAAACTGGAATCATGATTAGAAGGAATCGATTCTGACCTAGTTAGATCACAAGGGGCAGTGGTGGGTCTTTCTGATAGAGGTGTAATCAGTGGCGGATACAAGAGTTCTTCGTAGAGGCAGGGGCAAACCACCCCTCCCCTCCTCTCGCCCTAGAAAAGAATATTATGCTACATCTGATCAACCAGAGAGAGGGCGACGGGAATGATGCTGCCCCTGGAAACGCCGCTGGATACAATCCTTCAATAGCGCATCTCAAGAAGATGGACAATATCGCGATTAAAACAGTTTGCATTTTTTTTCAGTCACTTTTATCTAGATTTATAACATTCTGCTGTCTGAAATACGTTGGCATCGAACGTAAGTTATCATTTAGCGGAGGTAACTATTTCTATTTTACGCTTAGACTATCTTCTTCACAAACCAGACAGCTCAAAATGTTCGATCTGTATGCTCTTTCTCTCCGTACATAGTGGAACAGTGCGATGCCGAACAATTTAATATTATGGACGACCTTTTGTTCTTTTCTTTTGTTCTTTTTTATATCCCCAGACCCCCCCAAAAAAATTAATGATGGTCAGCTGTGAAAAAGAATGTTTGATTGTTTACTTGTTACGTCCGCCGATTCCTGACTCTCTTTGTTGGCAGTGGAATTCTTTCCATTTCTCCTCCTCCTCCTCTTCCTTCTCCTTCCCTTCCATTCCTCCCTCAACCTCCTTCTTCTTCTCGGTCCCCTTCTCCTCCCCCTCCTCATTCTTCTCCTCCTTCTCCACAATCCTGAATTTCATAGTGAATACAAATACAACGGCAGTCAGCATTGAACTCGCTCTGATAGTCAAGAACTATTTTCATTCTACCCAGAGCATCGAGAACAAAAGCCTTGCAGTTTGCATTATACCTGAATCAGCCTACCTATGATTATACCTTTTCAGGCCGTGCTTCCACACACAAGTTATAGTTATTGACAAAGTTCATTCAAAGATGGCGGGCCACATCCGGGAGGAAGGAATTATGGGAAACACCTGCTGGCATAACCGACATCACAATCATTTGCTCACACACGGCGATAATCATGCTGTTGTTAATGATGTTGCTGTAGCAGCGGCTGCTGGTGGTGGCGGTGGTGGTGATGATGGTGCGGTGATTTATCAGCTGGAGTGGATTTTGTGCTGGTCACTGGTCTGTCGGAAGTTAAGTTTAGTGATCTCTCTGCGGTTTCTCCATCTCTGCTCTTTGTTCTGCATGTCGTTGTATCTATCCATTCATCCATCCATTCATCCGCCTGTCGGTCATTCTCCCGCCCGCCTACTTATCAGTACGTCCGCCCGCTTGTTCGCCCGTCCACCCGCTCGTCGATCCATCCGTTCATCCATCCATCCATCCATCGATATCCTGTCTGTCTGCCTGCATGCGTGCGTGTCTGTCTGTCTGTCTGTCTGTCTACCCGTCTGTCTGTTTGTCTACCCGTCTGTCTGTTTGTCTGTCTGTCCTCATCATACGTACGTATGTACATATACAGTTAAAGAATTATCATGTAGGAGAAGGATTGGTGTGATTAGAAAGTCTGAATAAGTCAAAGTACATGTGTCACAAACAAACGGTCCATTTTAAGCAACGTCATTTGTTTAATATCCTCTAAGGCGTATATTCTAAGTTTATCATTCCTGTTCAGATTATACGATCGTATTACAATTATCTCGAGGTCACGTCAACTCAGACGATGTAATTATAAAAGTCATTGATACTGGCAACATCTTTTACTTCCAACATTTTCGAATTTCCCATAACCATAAAATACATTACTATATCATTAAGTGTAGTATATTACGGTAAAATACAATACAGCACAGTACAGCACAGTACAGTATAGGCCTATAGGGTAGCATAACATAGTATAGTATAACATAGCATCCGCATAACATAGTATAATATTATATACATAAAGCCGACGCGGATGAAAAGTATAACGAAATATATTTATCAATGTCGATGTGCTTTTTTTTTCAGGTTAATAATAGGTTATAGCATTCTGTAAAAGCCGTTTTTCAACTTTACTCTCTCGATTTGTCATCTGCATTTAAATCGATAAATTTCCTCTGCCAGTTTTCCTCAACGCCACATAGGGTTCGTTCTGCAAGAAAGCGCAAGACAAAATCATCATTTTTTTTTTTTTTGGTCCTTGAATACTTCAGTTTACTTTTGGGAAGCGAAGGGAAAAGTCCCATGACTTTCTGTAACTAGATTTTTCAATCTTTATCAATGTTTACTGCTAAATACACGAAATTGTAAGCTGGCACTATAGACACCCATGGTCCAGTTAAAAATATGGGAGCACTCATTAGCTGGCGATAAAATGAAGTTGACTGTACTATGACTGTAGGCTACTCATTGATCACATCACTTCCTACACCTCCCATCTCCACCCTCTCTCCACCCACCCACCCCCCAAAAAAATCTACTTCTTCAACCAACAAACGTGATATAGTCTAATAACATGCATTATACTTTACTGTCTACTACCTTAGTGCAATCACCTACTCGAACTATTGAGTTTTTCTTCTTCCGTTGCGGGCAGACGTTACTTCCAAGCGTTTTGACGTCTCTAGATCTAAGCCTAGCCTTAGCCACAATACGTGAATAATTGAAACTTTGGACTGGAAACCGAAGAGAGACTTCACTTCATCGTTGAGGGATGGGGACTTGGGGAGGCCGCGAGGCCATCTGTCTGCGTCAATGGAACCGTGCGTAATGAGAAAAAGTGACAGTGACAATTCAGCCTCAATAATTTAACGAGCCGGGCTGTTTATCTGTATGATGACGTCATAGATCGCCGCGCCCTGTAGAATTTATGTCTGTAGCCTGCTTGGCACGAAGCCACCACCCCCCACCCCAACATTCCTCATCCCTAGGGTCTTCAACCAGTGGCGTCCACCCTTCCCCTTTCCAGCAGGTCCATGCGGGTCCCAATCCCAGTATGGTTTGCTAAATTGATAGTCTGTAAGGGTTCAAGAGCAAAACAAAGACCACATAATAGCTGTGAATACCAATACTGTGTGGATTTCACGTGCTGAAAATAACTAAGATTTAAAATTAAGATTTTTATAATTTTTATGTTGCGGTGTAATAATTGTTACAAACTATGAATATATAGTTCTCATAGGACACTTTAGCAGACAAATGGACAGGCAGGCAGACAAATATACAGACAATCTGAAAAATGGACAGAAATCAGAAAAAATGGGCAGACATTCAGACAGGCGGACAAAGGAACACACTGTATTGAATGGCCCAGCAGGTCATTCTGGTATTACACGGGAAGTATGAGAGCCAGCTATTTCCCAGATAATGTAGACGTGAAAAACCATTTCGGTCCCAGATGGATTGCTGGGGCTCCACTGAAAAGGAAAATAAAGGAACATCACTACACTATGAAATTCAGAAAGTTCCGTTGATATAGAATCGCCACACAGAAATCCCATTTAAAAGAGAATTGCTACACAAACATTCCCATTAATAGAGGGTCGCTATACAGAAATTCCCCAAAAAAGAGAGTTGCTGCATAGAAATTCCTGTTCATAGAGAGTCGCTACACAAAAATTCTCTTTAATAGAGAGTCGCTTTATAGAAAGTCACATTAGTATAGAATTGCTACACATACATTCCTATCAATAGGGAGTCCAACACAAAAGTTTCCACTAATAGAAGTCACTACAACGAAATTCCCATTAATAGACAGACGTCTTATTGAAATTCCCATTAAAGCAGAGTAGCTATATAGAAATTCCCACGATAAGAGAATTACCACATTATAGACATTCCCATTAATAGAGTTGCTATACAAAAATCCCTATTGAAAGAGAGTTGGTACACAGGAATTCCCATTAATAGAGAATCACCACACAGAAATTCCCTTAAAGAGAGAGTCGTTTCAGAGAACCTCCCTTTAATGGAGAGTTGCGATACAGAAATTGCTGTTCCTGGAATTTTCTTTAACCCAGCGGTTCTCAACCTGCGTCAACGTAAGCCTACCCCTATCCTAGTGAGTCTTCAGCGTCATTTATACACAACAAGATGAAACACTGGGCTACTTTATATTAAGGCTGTTAAGACTGCCTATGCACAAGGCGGATATCATTTCTTACCTTTATACAAATCCCTACCAGAACAACTGCTGTCTACTGAATGGGTCGAGAATATTAATTGGGCTACATTCAGTACACTGGGAAATTTTGGCTGGGGCTGTAGGAAGGAGCGGAAGTTGAAAAAAATGGGAGGGGAGGCAAGGAGAGGAAGTTAAAATGTAGGCGGGGTTTAATTTCAGGCCAGATTTTTGTCAGGTTAAGTAGTTGTCGGTTAGGATGAAAACAACGTCACTTTTCATGTACGAGGTCGTATCTCACATAAGTAAAGTTATTTTTTGTTTGAAATGAAATCGCTTGAATCCATTGTAGTAACACGACGAGACCTTATTATTGTGGAAACCCTCTATAAAGGACACGGTGGTAACGGGATACGATTGTATCAGGCATAGTCTCAATCCGCATCCCCCCCCCCCTTTTCTTCTTTGTTAATGTTAAAATAACCCTTTTTTAACGGGACTGGAAGAATAAAAATCCGGTTGTTACGGCAATGCCTCGTGTGAGCTTTTGCATGAATAGGTGGTTTGACAGCCGAATCATAGCTTAAATCTTCTCGGTCAGTATTCACAAGCAGACTATTAAGAGCTATCACTAGTTACATCATCGATCAGCTGTGATTGAATGTAGCTTCACCATTTATGAAGTCTGCCTGTTTATATGAACTACAAAGGCACAGTTCAAGTTACTCTTCCAGTTTCTATGTTCCGACTGGGGAATAATGGCGCACGGTAATATGTGGTGCTCGGTAATTGTGGTGCTCGGTAATAACGGTGCATGGTTATAGCGGTGCACGGTTATAGCGGTGCACGGTAATAACGGCAAAATTTCGAACGTTCAGACCATCCTGTATTACAGAATCCACTGTACCCATAGAAATTATCAAAATAACGACGCATTAAGTTTGCATAATACCAATCAGAACTGATCTAAATCCTGAACAAGAGGGTACCAGTACAGTAGACAACGTTTAAAACAGAAAGGTTAAACCAGAGGTACTGCTAAAACGAATGGAACAAGAAGCCCGTTTTCTATTTTCAGACTTCTCTATCTAAACTGAAACTCTGTTTAAACCGAACATAAGTCTTTGGTCCCGCGAATTTTGTTTTAACCTTTGTCTTTTTGATTTGCCTAGGACCTATGTGAAGAGAGTTTTTCCAAAACTCGGTATGTGGTCTCTGAATATTTTTGAAATAAAGGGAAATAACATTTAGGTATTTGCTCTTCACACATATATTTTTATTTACTGGTAAAATACGAAACAATTTGAAGAAATGCAGATTTTGAGCGCAAATAGTTTTGAATGAATTAACAGAGACGTGCATATTTGAATACACCGCCAACTCATTTTTCAACGAAAGTACATTTATTAAGTTTTGGAAAAACACTCTTCAGTTTGTGAATTACGTCCTTTTGCAACGTCGGCGCGGACGATTAGGACAGTACAGTACAAGGCCTACGCACACGACCTTCTGACAAAAGGTCATAAATTGTGACGGACGCTGCAGACGACAGAGCTCTGCAAAAAGAAAAAAACAAACTCATTTTATTTAGATCTACCGTGACAGTGTACGCTACTTAACGTGTCACGCGCAGCTGCTTGTATGTAGTATGAAGGTGGGAAAGGGCGTTTAAGCACACGTCTGTGGGGCCACCTTCGGGTTTCACTGTCTGCATAGGATCCACTGTGATTTGGACGCTTTGGAGGTTGCTGACTGGGACATAGTATGCCAGACAAAGGAGTCACATAAGGCCGTCACAAATGTCCGTCAGCCAAACGGCCGTCGTCCATACATCCGGTCTACGTGGGTTCTCAATGGGCCTCCAGAGGGGTTGCTGTATAGGATGCATATGGGAGGTGTATACTGGCAAAACATAAGACCACATACAGGCTGGACATTTGAGGGAAATACACTGATACCGTGGGCTTCACATGGGCAATGTTTGGGAAACACAAGGGCAAGCGCCTGAGGTCTTTCATAGGGCGGGCAAAGCAATCTCACGTCTTGCAGGCACGTGTGGGTTAACTAGCCCATTACATGAGTCCAGTTGCGTATCTAGGGTATTGCAGGAATGTCACTGACCTGAGCGCCATCTGAGAGGGAACGCCACTGAGTAGCCTGGCACCATGCATTTTTTCTGATGGGCACCGGGAAGAATACCAGTTAACGTGCTTGATTTATATTTTTGAGCTGATATTACGGTGAAGTGAACTAAAGGACGGATATCGGATGTTTGGATAGGGGCGCTGTTTACCCTAGATACGCCACTGCATGAGTGCCATTTGGATCAGGAATTCTGTGTTTGCTGATGACCACTTCACATTTCAGCCTAATCCGCTAATTATTCTGGTTATGGACATATTTTTCATTACTTTGACATCATACAGCAAACCACACAGTATTTGCCCATCACAGATAATCCACTGACTTGCATGCATGCATTCTGTACCCCTTTCAGTGCCCTTTTACTTTTAATTTAACGTTTTTAGTAGGCTACAGTTCGAAGGACTTTTATATACATTGTAATTTGAATTACTTCAAGCATCCATAAGATCCTGACTATCTGAGATTATTATTCTCAGAATAATAACATTATCAACATTTCCTTTAACGCCAGCTTAATTTTACTTGTCAACAATTCTCAGGACATTTTTTTTATTAAACCCTACTTGCATGCACCCTGTTCATCACAGGGAGAATGCAAAATTATGCCACGTCATATCATCAACTATCACTACCGTCATAGACAAACCTTGCCATTTCAACATCAAGAATGAAACTATAATATCCATAGAATACAGTAATAGTAGACTACTGCCAGTTATTATGCATGCACGGTCACCCTGCCATTGCAAGTCAAAATTCCAATAATCTTTACTTCCGCTGTCTACGTTTCCATTGTCAGAAGAATATGGCTGGGTTGCTGTGGTCTACTATGTTGACTTTTATTAGCTGATGTATTTTTTTTTAATTTTCGGAACTGAAATACAAGGATACAATCAACTTCTATTTACAATTACAGTTTGCTTAAACCAGAAGTGAGCTTTTTTGGAGTTCACTAATTAAAACAGTCTATTAACCAGTAACACTTTGTGACGTCACATACCACTTCCCTTGACTTCCCATTTTTTGTGTGCGTGTGTATGTTACCAACTTACTAAAACCCCCTACTACTGTATTGTTAACATATATCGTTACGCTCATTTCATATTCGCCTAAGTCAATTTTAATGATCAGAGTTGTTTATATAACTATGATCCGCCATTTATCTTCTTTTTCCTATTAAAACAAATAAAGAATTTTGATTCGTTATTCTATCCAAGTGTACAACCTGGACCATTTCGTCCTGATTGTTTTGTTTTACGCAACAAATTTAGAGCATTAAATTCATCAGAACCTCAAAAAATGACGTAGGCGAATGTGGGATGAGCATGGCGATATTAGTTTTGAATGACATTTTACTAGTTTTGTTGCTGTCATTATTGTTCACAAATCTGGCAGTCATAATGTGCATCTTACCAGTCACTCTCACATTGGCTCTTGTGATTATGTACTTACGAAATGAGCCGAGTATTACCAGAAAGTATCGAACAACCATCAGTAGTTGCTATAATTCGTATAATATGAGATACACATATACAGTATTATGCCTTCACCATGGCATTTTCTAACGGTCACAGTGACCCCAGCGCTCACGCTCATCCCGCGTTTTTCTAGTTTTTACTGTATTCCGCGCGCTGTTTCGCGGCCAGTACAGACGTTCCTTGAAACCAACACCATTGTGAAAAGATAGTCTCTCTATTGTTCCTCTGTGATCGAATATTTATATCAAGTTCAAGATTTTTCTTAGGCGTTAGCCAGATCATTATATATCATAAAATATCAAAAGTCACTTTCTGAAATCTCCACATCATAAATCATGTACATGCGTCATTCAAATATCATCCACAGACTGAATTGGAGTACCCGCCATTTTGCTAAGGAGAGTTCTATATCTAAGCATGCAATGGATCGACAGTGTCACTCTGATCTCATCAAGTGAGTACATAGAAACTTTTACGATAAATTCAAGATGGTCTAACCCTTCAAATTTAACTACGCTTATACAGTGCCCGTCAGGTCTTCTGAGAAGAAAACAGGAAGAAAAAAAAAACCATATACTGATCACTGATGACGTCACACTGGTTAAGAATATTTCGTCTAAGCATAGTCTTCACTTCTACTATTATTATCTTTAATAAGAGTACCCTTCTCCACCCCGAGCCAGGACAGCGATGGTAATACCACTCTTTTCCACCCGAGTGATTCGCAGGCGAGATACTGTGACACCCACCCTCTCCCCCACTTCCATGCCATACTTACGAAAATTCACTGGGGCCTGCCAGAGTGCCATCCCCGCCCTCTCTCCTGCATCCAGATTACTATGCAACAATGAACACGAGGTATGTTCTTACATCCCCTCTCCCCTTTAACCACCCCCCACCCCCAAAACCAAATATTGTTTAGCCACAGCTGTCGTTGGTTTAGCAAATTTTTGAAAAGGGAGGGAGGGGGGGATAGAGGAAGAGGTAAGCAACTCACTTTATTACCATGGGTTATGTTGGTTTTTTTTTTTTTTTCTCTCCTCTCCTTTTGAAAACACAATGAAAATGGGACGCTTATCTGTCCCCGAGGCAAACTGTACTACAATACGATACATACAATACATCTCGTTTATAATACAAATTTTACAAAAATGAATAGTATACATTATACATATAAATGCACAACATTATAAATAAAACCTACAACAACGCCATTGCTAGTCACCACAGTAAAACGCTGTGGTCCCTAAAGCCAGGTACTCATTCACAACTGAGTCGAGTGGGGTCTTTTCCAAGGATGCAGCCACCCAGCCCGGGAGTAGATCCTGACAATCTTCAGTTTGTGAGAACGACTCATATGTCATAAGCAGCACGACAACGCCTCTTCCTGGAATTTCTGTTGTTTCACTTTCGTTCTCCTTTCCCCTCTAGTTCCACCTCTTCCCCCATCAACTTAGCATAACGGTAGGCGAGGGCTGCAGTTCCCTTCCACTTCCAGTCTTCCTTTTCCATCCCTTCCCCCACCACTCCACCTGTCTACTGTTTTCTTCATTGATGTTCAAACAAACAAACAAACAAACAAACAAACAAACAAACAAACAAACAAAAACCATATGCCAACCACTAATATATTTTCCAAGCTTATGTCATTAAGATGTTCCGGTTTGTCACCAGTATATTGTTTATGGTGACATTACCTCCGCTCCACACTCCCCTCCTCCGGCCCCACGCCAAAACGACAGGGTCTCCGCCACTGAATAGTGAATGATGTGTTAGATAGAGCATTCATAAAAATAAAGCTTTTTTTCTCCACTGTCCAACCAATAAAGCTTCCACTCTTCCCTTCAGAGTACTATCCCAAATCGGCAACGCCCATGATTCTC
>JAWQUT010000150.1:1342249-1370689 GCA_033807755.1 Ellobium chinense | reverse complement strand
CACACACACACACACACGCACGCACACACACACACACACACACACACGCACACGAACGCACACACACACACAAACAAGCCCACGACGGGCACAGCTTGACCTTCCTTACTCTCTCCTTACTCTCTCCACTCCTCCACCTCATACACATCACACTGTTAGACTACTCTCGGAAGTCACTTTCTCTTCCTCTCCCCCTCCCTTTTCCCTACCCCCATACACATAATAAGCCATTTCATCCATATTCTCAAGAATAATCCCGTACCATCACTCCCCCCTCCCATATACATCGTGTCACTAGACACTAGACTAGTTCATCTTTACTCTCGAACACACATCGCGATGCTAAACACAAATCCATCCTTACTCTAGAGACCCCCTTCCCTCCAGCTCCCCCCCTCATCAACTGTACAGCTAGACCAATCATTTTTCATCTCAGGGCCACCTTCCAGCCTCACCCCCTCCCCCCAATTTTTTATCCATACACACTGCGCCGCCACAGACTAGCTAGAACATCCTTACTCTCAAGGCCACCTTCCCTTTTTCGATGCCCCACCCCCTATACATACCGCGCCGCTAGTTCATCCTTACTCTCGAAGCCACATTCCCAGACTCATTCCCCAACCCCCGTCTCTCCCCATACACACCATGCCCCTATATACTACTTCATCCCAACCCTCGGAGCATCTTGCCCCGACTGATTTCTCCATCTTTTCCCCCCTCCCCACCCTCCCAGTCCATACACACCACACCGCTAGACACTTCTTACCTGGTAGCCACCTTCCCAGAACTTATCCCCCACCCCCAACCTCCATGCACATCACGCCGTTAGACACTTGATCATCTTTACTCTCGGTGACTTCACATACTCATCCTCCTCACCCACCCCCATAAACACTACTCCACTAGAGGCCAAGACATCCTTACTGTCGTAGTCACTTTCCCAGAGTCATTCTCCCTCCTCCCCCTCCCCCCATCCCCCTCCATATACCCCGCGCTGTTAGACATTTGTTCATCTTTACTTTCCTGGCCAACTTCTCTGCCTCCCTCCCCCCCCCCCNTCTTTTCTCTCTTCATCCACACCGTGTAATTAGAGTTTAATACATCTTTACTTCCGCGGCCACCCCCTCCCCTTCCCCAAGTCCCATTTTCCTCCACTGGCCATTCTACCATCCTCCACCCCCTCAAAAATCTCACGCATAATACATATATGGTTTTTAGTATTAGTAGGCACATTACAGTAATATTGTTAATTTGTTTGGGTTTCTGTGTGTAGTCTATCTTTGCACTCCATTTATACTGTGTTCAGTGTACTGGCACGTGGTAGTGTATGCGGCTGTGTAAGCAAAAGGCGGCTCCCATGAAGGGAGAGGGGTGGAGAGGGGATTCAAAAATGGTATTATAGTTTATGCGAGTAAGGCTAGTGGTGCTCAGATACTGTAGGCCTATTGTCTTTCTACCCCCTACCTCTTCCCCTACCCCCATCCTTTCTTCCTCCTCACTAACCACCTTGCGGGTTCGATTCGCGCTCGATAAAGGTTTCGTGGCCTGGTATGAGTAGGCTTACCAACAGAGCTGTGCATCAAATAGTGCATCACTGAGGCCCGAGGCCTATGAATGAACTCCCATCAGCTCAATCAATAACCACCAACACACACGCCCTGCGATGCTGTGTCATTCACAAAATTGGCCCCCAGTATTTGTTTACACTGGGCAAGGAGACGATAACGGGCAGCCAAGGCATGATGGTTCGCATGGTCGGGGTGGTGGAGTGGGCGGGGCGACGTGAAATATGAATCGAGTGACATCACACAATGGCATGCTTGATGCAGAGAAAATTATGGTTCCCAGCATGATTGGCAGCATTACTCTGTTTCCTTGGTGGCTGTGAAGTCGTACCGCGCTTACACTGAGTCCAGCCTGAGGGGTTAAATTAAATTTTCTACATTCTTTATTTGAAGAGGGAAACGGCGCATGAATCGGTACCCGATGCTCTTTAATCATCTATCCTCATTAGCTAACCTGCAGCCTGCATTAGTCGCTAATAAAAAAAAGTGCGGATTTTTTTCCCCAACGGTGCCCGAGCTAAGTCTCACGTTGACAGCGCTATTTGCATAATGGAGTAAGGCCTATGCACTATTTGAAACCAGCTATGTTTTTTTTTCTTTGGCATATTACTCCGCATGAAAACGAAACTGCTGCTCAATCATAACGAAGGGCCCATGGTATCGGAGTTATTGCAAATTTAGGTGAATTAAGTAATAGTGAAGGAAAAGGTGCTATTAGGGGCTGAATTATCGAGTGAAAGTCGATATTAAAGTGGAACTACTTTTCATAAGCCCAAGATATCCTTCCATTGTGTGCTTCGCATTTCCTGTCTTGTGGTAAACTGGAAGAGGTATCAGTCGACTAATATTCTTATGAGGTCGATAAAGAAAGACCCGAGTTGAAAATGAGCCGACAAAGATGATAAAAGGGTCGGCCGAAAAGTAAGTATTGATACTTCTGATTATGAGGAACATGTGGTGTGTCTGTGCAAACTGTCTAAAATAGGAAAGGTGACCGATTCCGCCAGCAGGCTCTCTTGACACAGACATGGACGAACATCAGCCTCAAACGCCGATATATCTCCCGAGGCCTGCAGGAGGGCTTTTTCTCGGTCTTCAAGTGGATATCTGGGTGTTTTAAGGAAATTTTTATCTGGACTGAGGATATGTGACGTGTTATTTTGCCCTGTGTAACCCCACATTTCTGCTGCAACGGCATTTCGACACGGGATGTGCTGTATACAAATTAGTCCGCGATTGTTCATTCATAAACTGTTGTGAATGATAAAGGTCACGGCTGGGAGCGTGGAAAAAGCCCGAGCCTAGTGGTCATTCATGACCGTTGCGAGGTAGCTGGACAGTTATTTGATCGTCCGGTTTCTTTTTAAGAGTTACACCTTTTATGTTTGTGTTTATGTCCAGTGTTTTGTTTAGTGTGTATTAGTAACCTACATACAGCTCCAGATGGGATGGAAAAAGTAGGACATTTAGACAACTGGGAAGGAGTGTACATTGTAACTGAATGACTAGATCTAGATTAGACTAAGCAGTGGGATGAATCTTCATCTTGACTGAGAGAGAACGGGGATGGGAAGAGGGAAAATATTAATGGTGATATTTTGTGCCATTTGAAGTCATCTTTTTTGTTTTTTTTAAACCAGCCTCATCATTAATTATTTAAGAAACCAGAATAGGATGTTGGGGATAACACTGAATAGTAGTGGGTGGAGATAAAATTAGAGTAGGATAGGTGTGGTTTCAGCAGGACATTTTTATTATTTTGTTATTATTTAGAACTAAGCCTAGACTATGTTTAAAAAAAAAAAAGAAGACATGTAACCCATTTTCTCAGCCTGATGTTTGTGTTTGTTATGGAACAAGGTTGTAGGCTACAGTGTTACTATTGGAGATTTAGTATCATTGTTCATGTCAGAGCTGTGTCCGTAATATTATTTAAGTACTGAAACACTAAATTCATGAATGTAATTTGCATTTTATTACCTTGTCTGACATTGTGTATGTGAGCCAAGTTGGGCTATGGCTGAGTTTAGGGATTACTCATTACAAGTCTTTAAAACTCTTGGCTTTATTTACTTCCTGTCCTTTGAAGATTTACCTTCCCAAGGCCCAAAATAGCTCAAGATGTAAGATGCTGTATGTTGGCAGAACCATTCTTCCTCACTGCCGTAATCTGTAAGTGTAGCTTTACTGCAGTGTTAGCATACCAAGAAATTTGTGCTGATAAACGAACACCTCTATGAGACTTGTATCAAGCATCATGCTTATTCAGAAAACAAAAAAAATTGTTATACATATTTTACACATTTTTAAATTTTCACTTAGTCTTGGCGCTTGCATTAATGTAAGCAGAACTGTAGGTCTGGTTTTGAGAAAACATTTTAGGGAGAACTTCCTAATATGCCTCATACCTTAATAAAACTAAACATCATCAGACTATTTATTCACCAATCGTGGCAGCTTTATTTTCTTTTCTAAGAAATATGATATTGAAAAACAGTCTCTCTGCATGGAACTACAACTTTTAAGATGTTGACCGGTGGTAAAACTGGAACCGCCTGTCACCTGAAAAAAGTCTAAAAGCATGCTTTCGTCATTTGTACTAGTACTATCAACTCAAACTGTGGAGCCACAGCCCAAGGACGATACTACAGTTGTTCTGTTGGTACTATTATTTTCATCTTAGATTTTTGGCTCCTAATGTTTTTATCAGCTGTATCTACAGTTCAGACGAATCAGTTTTACTCGTTATAAGCAGTATGAACAAAATTTTCTAAACCAATAAATTTTGTTGTTGGCTCAAAGAATTCAGTAATGGATTACCAGATGAGATGATCCATGTTGAGTCTGCCCTCAGTCATCACAGTGAGTCGTGTGTAATGTGTTAGACATGTTTGGAAATCCAAATTATATCCAAAAGCAGACCGATTCTCACTGAAGGACAGTAACCCAGTGTTGTATTTTGCTATTCAGTTAGTTCCGAGTTGATTCTCTGTGGCGACAAGGCCATTGTAAAATATAATTTAAGAGAGGTGTCAGTGTAGAAAGGTTCATATGTTCATTATATAGATAAGGTTAATCTATGGGTGTGATCAAACTGTTGTTTAGATATTTTGAAGGCAAATGGACAAACTAGCGGGCAGTAGTTGATGACCTGGCATTCTTTGTTTTATGAAATTGGAGAATTAGGATAACACAGCACAGTCTTGAGTGAAAAGCTTAGCGTTCGTGGAAAGCACAGTTAGTTTCCCTCTTTCTTTTTGTCCTGTCCCTTTCAATTGTTTTAAATCAGCCGAGTCATTTTAGTGCATGATAGAAGATGTAGGACATCTGTTTATTTCAACTGCCACCGCCAAAGGAAGATGTTTGGAAGTTTGGTGTTTTGAAAAGGAATCTAGTGGATTCATCTTGTCATTGGGAAATAAAAATATCTGAGTCTCAATCTCTGCTGTAGCAGTAATGTTCCCTGTTATCTCTCTCTCTCTCTCTCTCTCTCTCTTTCTCTCATTTTTGATCTCTCTCTTTCATTTTTTAAAATTTCATTCTTTTTAAAAGAGTATGCTCATCCTAAAGTGATTATGGCACCTTGTGTTTGTTTAAAACATTATCGCATCTTGTGTTTGTTTAGAACATTATCGTGTACTTTTGCACATTAAAACATCTGGTAGGAAGACCTCTGCATGTTTACATATTTTAATCTTTGTGATTTCTCTCATTTTTCAAAGTTTTTAATCCCTGTCTAATGAAGTCCATCCAGTAGGCTGAAACTGATAGTTTAGGAATGGTGATGTTTTTAATATTTTACCAGATTTACAGTGATTAATTATATTTGAAGATTTAAAAGTCCAAAGAGGGTCCAGAAAAGGCCCAGAATTCACCATTTGTGACTGATGCTCACATACGAATAGTGAAAGCGGTAACCTGTAATTTGCAGTTGGAAGAAAAATGTTCCCTGAATAACCTTTTCTTGTCGTTTTGTTTTCTTTGCTATTAAGGGTTTCGTCTTAATTTTGCATATCTAACAATTTCTGGCAAAGTAGATTATGTAACAACAGAGAGTCAGTTTCTTAACAGATAGTCTTGTTTTTGCATGAAAATGATTAAGATGTGACAATTCATAATCATTTTCAAAAGAAAGCAAGTTTACAAGTGTTAGGCACAAGAAAAAAATTGAAAATTCCTGAGCCACAATCCTTATGTTTTATCATCGGAACCAACCTTGTTTTTCTTCATAAATCTGCTCAGATGTTGAATTCCCAGTTTTGTTGTTTTAAAGTGTATTCCAAAACTTGTTTTGGGTTTTAGGGTCAGCTTGATATTATTATAAAACGAGTAAATTAATGTAATAAGTAAAGAATGAAGTGAACAGAGAACATTTTTGGGCAGGGCTAGTCTTGTTTTAGTCTTTATTTGGCACCTGCGTTGTCTACTTCAAGAAAATAAGTGACAGCCAAGGTATAGCCAAGTATCCTGACCTTTAGTGTGTGCATAATGTACCGCTGAGGCAGTAGCCATGATCACAAGTGAGAATTATTTGATTTGCTGCAGCCACCGGCTCTGGTATTTATTTGGTCATTTTCTTACCTAAAGCCTATACTAGTAAAGCAGTCATATATTATAGTAACACTTTGGCCACAGCCATGCCAGGTTAATTACCCATTCAGTCCTAAGGTGTCTCTTATGAAGTAAATTGTGGTAAAGCTAAGTTGCATATTTGAGGTCGTGGCACACATAGTGCTAATGATTGGACTGGTGTGGCTGCAGCCCTCGTCCCATTGTTTAAATATGGAATAAATTGGGATGACCAAATTTTTGAGAAAGGAAAGAGGGGAGGGTGTTCGGGGAGGAGGAGACGGTAAGTGAAGAAAGAAGAAAAGGAAGAGAGTGGGTTACTTTGAGTGTGTGAAGAAAAAGACCAGGTTGACCCGTCACCAGAGGCTTATCCCAGCCTAATAAATCTTCGTACATGAATATCCTTAGAATCAACATTTGTGAATCAGATTTTTCAGGTGCGCTTTGAATATTATGTGGCCTTTACCCCAGAACACGTGATCTGCCCCTTAAATTTAAAATTCTCTTTCCTCCATCCTCCCTCCCCCATATAAAATTCTTAAAATGTACAAATCCCCCACCCCAAATTTATGACAAATTATAACAACTCATACGACCAGTAGAAAACACTGATTATGTCTACTAATTCTGAGCAGCACATGACCAGATCTAGGCAAAGTAAGAAATAGAAATTTGAAAGTGATCACTGGATTATAGTTTAAGCAGGCTGTTTCTCCTTGACACTCTTTAGCTTTACTTTTACAGATTTATCATCTCTTGCATGGATTATATTATGCATAATTTACCCACTTGCTATATTTAGTAAGTTTGTGCTACATATGAAATTACAAATGCTTCCTGAATGGGGCATGCCCTTTGAAGCTAGATAAAATGAACGTCACATATTTACATGATATTGCAAAGTGTGTGGATGATATTGCAAATTGCGTGTGTAATTGATCGGTTGGAAGTATTTTCAGTATCACCAAAAGCCTACTTTTAATGCTGAAAATGTAAATTTACATGATATTGGAAAGTGTGTGGATGATATTGCAAATTGCGTGTGTAATTGATCTGTTGGAAGAATTTTCAGTATCACCAAAAGCCTACTTTTAATACTGAAAATGTAAGAGACCCTGTAATATTTGCGTGCTTCTCACTACATTACATGGTTGCAGGGACATGGTGCTCACAGAATACAGACTTTATTAACAAATTGCAAGTTAGCAAATCGAGCTTGTGGATTAATGGCTGAAGTTGTGTGTAACAATATGAAATAGTAGATTGTTCCCCTTGGCTGTGCTATCAAAACATGACGGGCTTTCAAAGGTATTTGCTAAAATCTTTGCTGCAAAACTTGAGTATCCATGGGGGTCTTCTTATCTTTTCTTTGTTTTTTAACTTTTGTGCTAGGTGGTGCATGTTCTACAGCATGCACCTGATACTTGATACTACTTCAACTTCTTCATAAAATACAGAAAAAAAAAATAGTTTTCATTCTGTTGTCAGTCTATTTTTATGAAGTGCCAAGTTTCATGATGAAAGGAGCGAGCTTTCCTTTAACCTCTTTGCTGTGCATGACTTAGTATGACATACATGTACAGTGTTTTCTCCAGGTTCATACAAGTTTGGGAGAAATTCCATTTGTCATATATTTGAGGGGGGAGGGGGGGGGATTTGTAAATTTTTAGAGGGATTTTAGTTAGTTTTTTTTTTTTTTGACTAATGCGAACTTTGAAGTTCAAGGAGGAAGGGGAGATTGGCACATGTTCGATGTATTTTTAAGAGGGATTTTGAAATTTAAGGGGCCAGTCATACAATGTGAAGAATATACTGCATGTACATACATCCTTATCCTTTGATTCAAACTGTTCTTTAATGTACTGATACATCCCACAAGTAGCACTCCTGTGTCTGCACAAAACTTCCTACATTATGAATTATAATATTTGTTAAGAGGCTAATGAATCCATGGTAATTTGATGATGCCAGCATCTGAAAGATGTGTTGTAGTGAAAGGATTAATTCTTTTTTTCCTTTCTTTTTACTGTTTGCTTTGTCTGTGTAAGTGTTCATTATACCATGGTGAATTTTGTCCATCACCTGAATGCATAGATTGCTTTCATTCAATGGTTATGTTTTTGTTGTTTTGACAAAATTTTCTCGACCATCTTTGAAGGGGAAGGGCATCTGTCAAATTTTTTGTTTTGTCTTTCAGAGAAAGCTGTTTGACATGAGTGTGAGAAACCGCTTGGATAGAAGAAGAAATACCTGTAATGATTGTGATGGAAAAACCTTACTCATTCATTTTCAGTCTTTCTTTGGACATTCTGTATGATTCCTAGTTTCAGTTGACAAATCGAGAAGCATTTCTGGAAGGCTCTGCTGGTCCAGATGACTGGACAGCCATTCCACAGAGATTGTCCTGTCAGTTACTCCAATAGCCTGCTGCTACACTGAAGTGATGCCAGTGCATTTTCACATTGATTTGTAGCTACTCACACAAGTATTAACTTTAAAGAAAGCAGACTAACACTCCCGGAATACCAGTCTCTCCGAGAGAAGATTAGGCCAGAGGCACCTGAAGTCAGTACCAAGCTGAGGGGGACCTTCTTAGATCTGCAGAGTATTATCTTACCAACAAAGCAAACTTGAAGGCATGATAGTAATTGATAGGAAATGAAAAAGATGATGATGTGCCAACGCTCCACAAAACAAAGCTTGTTTCTTGGTAACTGACTGGACAGGTTCCATGGAATTAACCCTGTTGCAGATTGATGGAGCATTCGTCATAAATTAATACTATATCCTTACACGGAATGGCCCGCAGTGAAATGATCCAGAGGTATCCTGTCATTTCATTATAACATCAACTTTATTAAATCATGTCTGAAAAGGAATTGTAAAGACTTTTTTTTTAAAAAGTGTATGGGAAAAATATTTAAGCAGATTATGGTTAAATGGAGTGAGCTGTACCTTTTTTTTTTATTGCTATTGTTAAGCTTTGTTTGAGTAAATGTATCCACATAATCTGTTAGTGGTGTTTGCTGCTTTTTGGCTCAACTTGCATCCACACATGATATTTCAGTATATTTATCTGCTTCACCTATATTTTACTATCTACAAGGGGGTGGGGCGGATGGCAGGGGTGCAGGGTAATAAGAGTTGGACAGAAACCTGCTAGGAAAGAAGACCTCTTGTGTAAAATGCTGAGAGGTTTAAAGTTGAAGCTGTGCCATCCAGTCATTACTGTCTAAAGACAAGTGAAACCTGCAAATGGCCGTGGACACTGTCTTGGCTCAAATTGATTGGATTCCTTTCATATTTGTAAAAGCTAAAGTTTTTATATCAGATTCTCTCTTTACTGTAGCTTTCAGAAGGATAGTAAAGTAGCACTTTACAACACGTTTATGCAGTGTGAAATTTGGAAACTAATGCTCTGATGTGAAACATGCCAGTGAATTCAAATTAGTGAAGTATCTCATTATGCCTTTGCTCTCCTTGTATAATCTGGTGGACCTTCAAGGTTATTACAACATTCAACCTGTTTCAGGAATGCCAAAATGGTGAAAAATATTTGGAAAATCAAATGTAAAAAATAAAGCACATTTTAATGAAGGAGCATTAAATAGCAAGTATGATAAAAGTGAAATAGTTTCAGTTTTGAACAGATGCCTAAACGTGAATGATGGTGTCCGAAAACTTTGGCATCCGTTGCTGTCATCTGATAATTCACATGCATTTCTGCACTATCCTTTGACACTGCATCAATCATGGAATAGAATAACATTTTGTTTCTTTTCTGCTGAACTAAACAACTGGTATCCAGAAAGACTAATAGCTTCACTTCAGGACCAGACAATTGCGGAGCACCTACCAACAATCAGCCATTTCTAAGATTTATTGCCTCTGCTAGATTGTGGGAGAATTTAGCTTTAAGGGGGTGGAGGAGGGGGCTTGAGATCCTCAACACAATCTGACCCAGACAAAAACGCTGAGAAGATGCATCTGTGTCAGAGATTTTTTTATTTTGTGACAAATACCATTGTCAGGCTTGGATTAACCGCAAGGTTAACTAGGCTCAGGTGTTTGGCACTTGAAAAATTTGAACTCTCAGTCCGTGATATATTGTGCCTTATATTTGACTGACCCATTAGTCCATGATAATGGAATCCACTTTTTGAGCTATCTTGCTCAACCACAGCTTCTTAGAAGCTTGCAAAAGTTATGACAGGGTTTGGATCATATTAGGAACTCCTAGAATAATCTAGATATTTTTGCTCTTGAAATCTATGCTTTCTTATTTTCCCCTAGAATTTAAACTCCAAAAAATTTCAACCGTGGGCTATTTCTGCCTAATTTGACGTTAGTTCTGCCCAATCATCAATAACTAGTGCTAATTTGCAATTTGCTAAAATTGTCATAAGACTTCCGGTACTTCTAGAAAGAGGTTGAAATCTCTGGTAGTTTTTCTGTACAACTTTTATGCATGTACATAAAATGCATGCACATCAGAAGGGAACATTACTATGGTCAGTGTCCTCAGCAGACAGGGTCCAAGACATTGAGAATATGTGAATCTTTCTCATTCTGTAGATGCAGCAAGTAGCGCAGTGGAGACATTTGGCTGAGATCCTCCAGGAAATGGGATACTGCCTCAGAGGTCATATTGTCAAGGAACAGATACGAACACCAGCAAGCAGTAGAATTTGTTAACATGTCAGCCAAGCAGTTGTTTTGAAAATACAAATAGCATGTTTAACTTGTTTCCTCCTGTCACTGAGAATATATCATTGATGTGAATTATCCCTGTTTTTATTTCCAACTCCTTCCTGCCTTTCTTATTCTTAAAACTCCGTGTCGCCGCCTGTTGAAGGAAGTTCATTTAGCTCTTCTTTGTGACACAAAGTGTCATGGTTTAATTTCATCTCTTTAGCTTTTTGTACACCTGAGTGAATAGGTCACCCATTTGTTTTATTTTGTGCCAGCAAGGATGTTGCTCTGGCAGGAAATGGGGGTTAAAAGAGAAAAAGAAACCGAAACAATAATACAATACTCACAATTTTTGAGGGAACTGCTTGTGTAAACAGCCCAGGTTACAATTATTTGTGAATGGATCAAATTCCATTGAGGAGGTAGAATCTAATTGATGGTAAGCTCCCACTTGGCAGAGTGGCAAAGGAAAATATTGATAGCATGTTGCTTTCAAAGGCACAAGGTCCAAGATATCCAAGATATGATTGGCATTAACAAAGCAAAAGAATCAGAAGTATCAAAAGCAAGCCACAAAATTTTACAATTAATTTTGACAGCTCTCAAGTGTCTTGAGGAAAATGGATTCTGGCATTAGGTATTAAAGCGTTTTACTTCCTTGCCCAGTTTGTTCAAGAGAAAGTTTGATAGAAGTTTATTGAAGAGCACTTGTTGATTGTCTCTATGCTGAACTTACAAACCAATTAATTTAGGAGGGTTTATACTGAGCCAGAGAAAATGGAAACATGAAAGTGATATAACTGAAAGCAAAAAGTAGCATGTGTATGCAGGAAGTGCAAATTATTAGAGACAAAGTAGGTAAGACATTTAATATTTGATTAATGATATCATCATCATTAATGATTAAATTAATTAGCCATTAAATATATTTTCATTGAGATTATTGCATCTGCAAGAGACAACCTTGCCACATTTGTGAAATAAAATCTTCAGGGGAATCGCTTCAATATATCCTGAATCTAATGCCAAAAGAAAAGAGATCAGGATTGATGATACATGGTGCTGTTGTATCAATTCTTTACTAACATTGCTTTTGTATGATAAATCAAACATTAGCTGTATGCTAGGTTTTTACCCTTCCTTGTTATCCTATCATCACACTTCACACTGCATCAAAAACAGACAATATAATACTTATTTCCACAGAATTTGATAAAAAATGTTTTGGTTTTTTTGGTCAGTGTGTTGTTGCTGTGTAGATTCTCTCTTTTACCTATGTTCATTTGTAATTAACACACACAAAATTACAATTATGATATCAGACTCTGCAGTAATCAGCTTGTCATTTGTCAAAGCAGCTGATGGTACGTATAATGACTGCCTCTGGTTAAAAAAACAATACCACTTACATAATGCTTAAAAGTCCAACCAGGAAATGAGAAGAGAGACTTGATGCGACACTTCACAAAACTGAAGTTTATTGTACCATGTTGGATCACTATTTTCAGCTGAAGTTCACAAATTAATGATTTCATACAAAATAGAAACTGTAGATTTCTAGTTTACAGTCCCTCCAAACGTTATGGTAAAGATAGTTGATATAAAAACATAGAGTACTTGAAATTCGACAGCATATCCATCTGAGTCAAGGCAGTATATGTAAACTTTTGTTGGGGGCTTGTCTTCCAACAATAACAATCGGATGGCAAAGGGATAATGACTTTCCAGGCAGTTTTATTAAACCACATAATGTTAAAGTTAGACTGCTGTGACATGTTAACCTTTATGTCGTTCTTTCCTTTTCTGTAGAATTTTCTGAAGAGTTTAGACTCTTTTCTATCTGGCTGAATTTATAATTTATTCAGAAATTATTCATAATTTAAGACCGTGTAGCGTCAATGTGGCAAAAATATCTGT
Source organism: Ellobium chinense (assembly GCA_033807755.1). NCBI lineage: Eukaryota > Metazoa > Mollusca > Gastropoda > Ellobiida > Ellobiidae > Ellobium > Ellobium chinense. Next base: position 1,357,946 of record JAWQUT010000150.1, on the reverse strand, counting down.
TAGACTTTGAAACATAGTCAGTTTAGCTAATTCTCATATTTTTGTGTTTACCGTTAGTAATGGATATCAATCCATAAGGATATGACCATGGCAGGAGTGTCTTGTATTCAGTGTGGTGGAACATTTAAAAAGATCAATCAGATCTTGTTTTTGACACAACTTAGTATGAAATATCCTATTCTTATTGTGAAACCACAACATTTTATTCCATGCTGGCAAAGTGTCAGCTATTACCCAGTAGTGTGGTTTTCCGATTCATGAACAACTGACGTCTTTGCTGTTGAATGGTGGTTGTGATTTGTCATGGAAATTCAGAAGTTTCATATAGCTTTTCTGTACAAAATGAAAATTGTTTCAGCATCCTATACACAGTGTTTTTTCCGGATCACACAAGGGGGGCTGCTGCCTTGTTATTAAATTGTTTTTTTTTATGCTGATGTACATTCTTAACATTTTCTTTTGTGTATACCTGAGAAAAACGGTTTTGGCTGAGCTAGTAAAACAGATATGGGGCAGGGTGCAAAAAGTGAGTGGTCATTTTATTCACAGTGATTTGGGTTTTTGGTTGTTGTTTTTTTAGCCATTTTGGTCCACATAGACTTCATACATAGTTCTGATCATGATCCTCAGAATTGTCTTATTTACGTATGTATTATATCTACTGACAGATTAGGCAATTCATGACATGATAGTTCAGTTTCTAATGATGTCATGCTGAACATAATATCTTGTAGACATCTTGTTGGGGGGGAGGGGGGGAGGGAGAGAAGAGGACTGAAATGGTCATCCAATGATTCATAATTTTTATCATCAGATCAGGAAGAAATGGCCTCAGATATGTCCAGAGAAAAAAAATCTCATGTAACCATGATGTCATAAACTGAAAATCAACACCAGGTCACTGGAGATAGATGTTTAGGATAATTATGTTATGGAAAGATCACATGGCATGCTCTTGTGCTCTTCTGAATATGTACATGTCTAGACATTGGCATACTGTCAAATGTTGCAGTCACATAATTAAAATAATATCTACATTAAATGGCAATAAAAGAACAGTAAAATTTCATTAAATTGTAGGAGGTAAAATTTCAAATGCAAATTTTAAAACCCAAAAATTAGCAAATTGCTAGTCATGCTTAGCTTGAGGTCATAGCCATATTTCAGATCCTTTATTCGTTGGTAGCCATTATTTACAGTTTTGAATAATCAGTTACTATGGCAAGTCATGAAGTGTGAGTCTGATTATGTCATCTGCAAGCCCAAAATAAGTTTGAGGTATGAGCACTCAGAGCATTCTGGCAGTCTGGAGATTCAGGGGGCTGAGATGCATAACAAATGTGGTTGATAATTATTTCAATGACGTTCTTAAGATTTTGTTTTTAGGGGAAGGGAAGGTTTTCTGACGTTGGAGACAAAAACAAAGACAGGTTGGACGTGGTACCATTGGAACCAAGTCACAGGTCACAGATTTTATAGCTTCCTTTGCAAAGTGATGGATCGTCAAGAATTTTTAGAGCCTAACTGAGCTATTTGCAGTGGGAACAAGATCTTTACATTTTTGTTTATGGGGGACAAGGTAGTTTTCTGAAAGCCGAAAGAAAAGACAGCTACAATGAGGTGCTGTTGGAACCAGATCATAGATATCGTTGCTTCATCGCAAACTGATGAATTGTCATATATGTCAAGAGTTTATAGAGCATGATTTAGCAATTTTTACATGGGAATGAGAGAATATATATATAGTTTAATAATTTCCTTTAGCAAGTTTGAAAGATTTCTCCAGCTTGTTTGAAAGATTGAGGAAGGGGAGGGGGGAAGAGTGGTTATGGCAGAGCTAGCATGGATCTCTGTGCAAGTGAGGGGGTGGTATAGCATCCCATATTTTGTGTGTAGATGATACTTTAGAAATTGCTGATCACATTGATCTCACGGGTTCAGTACATCTGGTCTGTGTTAAATATATTTTGCCTATATGGATGCACAAACAGATTTGATCCCACTTGACTGTAACTCACAAGAACCATAGAAAGAAAAAGTTCCAGGTTAAAGAAATTATGAATGTCTGGTTACTTCAGCAAAATACATTCAGTGGAACCTTGATGTTGAGTATCTCTATATGTACATTCAATGTTCCCACAGACTTGGAAAAACATGGAAAATTGCCGTTGATATTTTTAGGTCTGAAAAATACCTGGAATGCACAGAAATGGTTAGCTCTCATGGAAAAATTATAGAAAATTTTAAAGACATTATAGTAAAGGTTTATGATTTTGTTTGAACACTATAGTGCATCATCTACAGTGAAAACTTATCAAAGACTGCGTTTACTTCATGAGGTGAAAAGTTATCTGTCATATGGTGATTTTAATTAGGCCAGTGTTGTCATGGAAAAAATATTGGACCACCTGAAAGTGACATGGAAAAGTCATGGGATAATTTTCTTTATTTACTTTTTGTTCCAAATCATTCTGTGGCAACCCTGTCTTGTTATAAAGTATGAATGTCCTGTTCACAGATTATTTAATAATCTCTAATAAGTATACCTCAATAATTTGAATACTCTCTTCATGCACACAGGCATACTTATTCTCAAAGTTTGGCAATATTCTTTTCTCTGAAAAGTGGTTGAATGAATTGGAGTTGAACTTTTGTTATGGGCATTGTATGATGTCATAGATATGCTTTCAAATTTAGTGCCTACAGTAACCAAGGCAGTTTTCTAAGGATGATAAAGCTCTCTTTCTTTTTCCTTTGCAGTGCAGAGAACCTGGTGCAAGTTTCTGCACAGGTCATGAGTGGCAATGATTTTTATATTGTGTATTGTATGATGTCATAGTATTGCCAACTGCAACCAAGCCAGTTTCCAACTATAGGATAATAAAGCTTTCTTTTCTTTTCCTTTGCAGTGCGGAGAACCTGGTGCAAGTTTCTGCACAGGTCATGACTCGCGATGACTCCACCGGAGGATGGGTACCCATGGGGGGCGGCGGGCTGAGCAAGGTCTGGCTGTGCAAGTTGTCCCCCTTGGAGAGCAGTGGCAATGGAGGGGGTGGAGATCGGCAACAGATGTCTCCCGAGTACAGGAAAAAGCCGGAGTACATAATACATGGTGAAAGGATAGCTGACAACCAGGTGAGTCAGATTTTGCCTTAAGGCAATGGTCTTCACTGTGCTGCAGCTCTTATTATCCAGTAATCCTGATCCTAGAAAATGTTACCCCAATACAGTCTTTCCATTTTACCATGACTTTCTGATACCCTAGAAAATATTGCCTCAGCATAGTGCTGTGCACTTTGTTCCAACATCTTGATACACTCTTCCAAATGTTGCCTCAGCACAGTGCTTATTTTGCTTCAACATTTTGTACAATTGTCTTTACCTCTAGTCTCACAACTCAACATCCTGATACCTAAAAAGTGCACAGTGCTTGCCATTTTGCCATGACTTACTGATTCCTAGAAAATGTTGCCTCAGCAAGGTGCTCTCATTTGGCTACAGCATTCTCTCCAGTTGTCTTTACCTATTAGTCTCATAACTCAGCATCCTGGTTCCTAGAAATTGTTGCCTCATCACAGTGTCATGATTTCCGGATACTTAGAAAATGTTGCCTGAGCACAGTGCTGTCTACGTTGCTCCATTATCTTGATGTTGCCGCAGCAAACGTGGCTCTGGCTTTGCTAGACATTCCGACCCCTAGAAATGTTACCTCAGCTAGCGCTCTCCACTTTACCTTCATATTCTATTACTAAAAAATATTGCCACAACACAGTGCTTTCCATTTTGCTTTAGCATCCTGACACCTAGAAATGTTGTCCAAGCATAGTGCTTTTTACTTTGCTGTGACTTTTTTGATACCTAGAAAATGTTGCCTCAGCAATTTTTGTCACAGTTCATTAGATATTGTTGGTATATCTAGGAATGAAAAATGTTGACCTTTCTGTACAAATACAGGACATGTCATTTGATGACTTTGCACACTCTAGAAGGCGCTACAATCACATTATAGTTCATAGGGGTAGGAATATTTGCAAGATATTGGGATCACTGTATAATATCTAACTCATGGTTTTGAAAATGTGGAATATCACTGGTGTTGTTCGGTGCATTAGGTTCGCACCAGTGCATTAGGTATTCTCTCTGGTACCCAGAAGGGACGAAACGGGCCGTTTCTGTTCTATGTACAGTCAGACACGACTTGCCCATACCATAAAACTTCATTTTCATTGGAACTTCATGAGCTCATTTTCATGAGTTCTTGATGTATTATGAATTCGTGAGGTAACATTAATTAAGTGATAGGAGCTTTGTAACGAGTAAATGACAAAAGGTCCTGAAATTCTACTGTGTTATCAGTGGCGTAGCAAAAGGTACATATGCTGTCGTTGGAGAGTTGTGGGGATGGGGTAGGAGGCAAAGTAGTACGAGGGGAGGAAGGGCACGTATATAGTGGTGATAGTGTAAGTTATGATAGGCAGCTTGGGCTCGTTTGAGAGGAGGTGAGAGTGGGTCTCTTTATATAGGCTTTTGCGTGTTAGTTTCTAACATGAGGTGCAAAATAGTGTATGATGTTGCCATCTTTGCCACCTTTGCAATCAGTTAGGCCTATGGGATAATTTTAAGGCCCATGGTATACATTTTATTTGAGAACTTTATTAATGCATGGATCATTTTACAGATGATTTCATCTCTTTCTTGCATCTGAAAAGAAATAATATCTGGAAGTCTGTATTATATGGAAGTCTTTGGTCGGTCCCTCCGTAAGCAAGGAGCGACGTTTTTTGTTGTTTTTTTTAATGTTTAGACGTTAAAATGTTAGATTTTATTTGTCCCTTATAGGAAGAGCACATTGTATATTTTCAATGCGACATTTCATTCAGACGTAAGTCCTTGACATTGTCTTTGCATATTGGAGCTGGAGGGAATATCGTTTTCTTCCCCGTGATTAATTTGTTCGCGCATGAACGTTTTTGCCAAAGATAATCATCATGACATTTTGACTGATCACGCATGAAGATACTTGGCCTTGTCTTTCCCGAAGTAATGAGCGGATATATACATGTATTTAGCTTGACAATTAAATAATCCAGACATGAAAGTTTTAATTCTTTGACTGTTTGTGCCTATGTTACTTGTTAGCCAGGAAACATCCTTTTTGGTCTCGACATTTTTTTCCCCCGAGGTGAAGGTCTTCGATGCTGCCCGTGCCTATTGAAGGAGACTTTTTTTGTGTTTTGTTTTGTATTGGATCAAGTTGCTTAACCATGATGCATATCCTCGCCTGTATCTTTGCCCAGTGTGATCAGAGATCATTATTTTCATCATGACATTTTGTTCAGACTTGAAAATATTGGGCCTTAAGTCGACACATCTGAATACTTCGTTTGACTGTTTGTTTAGATATGTATGCAAGTTTTTGACTGTCTTTCCCTAAACTGATAAAAAAGCATTATATTTATGTTTATATTTTGTTCACACATGAAAATAATCAGGTGTGTCTTCGCCTAAACCTGGTGAGGAAACAGTTTCATCTTGACATTTTGTTCAAATTTGAAAGTATACGGCCTTGTCTTTGCCTAGCATTGTATGGATTTATTTTTCACCTTGACAATTGAATTGTTCAGATAAGAAAATCTTTCGCCATGTCCTTGTCTCACGTGATGAGGGGAAGTTGTTCATCTTGACGATTAATTTGTTCAGATATAGAAGTTTGTGGCCTCGTCCCCAGTGAGGGAAAATTTTTCTTCAGTTTGTATAGGCATAAAAATCTTTGGATGTGTTTTTGTTTATCATAATGAAAGGACATCTTTCGTCTTAAGTAAATATATTTATCCAGGTTAAAAGTCTTTGGCTGTATGTTTGCGTATCATAGCCAGGGATAATTGCTTTCATGTGGACAGGTGGATGGAAAACCGCTCTTGTCTTTCCCAAACCTAGGAAGGTGGTTATTACATGTATGACATTGGTGTTCGTTACTATTTCGATGGAAATGTGTGAAGAAAATTATGATCCCTTTTCAAAAAAGAATAGTATCTTAGGGACAAAAGAACATGGCGCTTTTTTTTGTGTGTGTGTGCAGTATTCTTTTTAAAATGCATGATCAATCAGATAGGTGATCCTTGAACACGTTTTGTTTTTAGTCTTTGTGTATGCAGAAAATCAGTGTGACCCTTGTAAAAGCCGTTACTATCTCCACAACCTTTTAATATAAAATTATGGGACAGGCTTGACGCTAAACATGGTTGCCAGCTCGTAAAATTTAAAAAAAAAAATAAATCTGGGAAAGTCTAGGAATTTTGCCATCAGTGTTATAGGTCTAAAAAAATACGATGTGCATGGAACTGTGGAAGGGNGGGGGGGGGTGGGGGGCTAACTTTCATGGACAAATAATGGAAAGGGAATCCGATTTACCGGTCAAAATTCCGTTCGGAATGACTTTTTTCGTGTGCTGACCACAGTAAAAAGTCGTTGCGCGATATTTTGTTTATTATCATTGTAAAGATGTTATACCTCCAAGAAATCGTGGAAAAGTGCAAAGTGCACAAAGATGTTTCTGTGGCAATCTTGTGTCCAGAGCCTACTGTATGGATTCCCCTGTTTGAATTTGACTGAGGTTCTAACTTCACATACTCGACGGCTTCCTCTGGTCATTGTTCCTCACAGCTTGGTTACCGCTGGATGGTTTGGTTGATTGCTTAGTGATGTTTATAGCTGCCTAGAGCGGATGCCCTCTTTAGAAACTTCCAAAGCAACCCGAAATGTATCCGTCTTAAGTTTCATAAAATCAAAGAGTTTTTAAAAAGGTTACTGCTGAGTTCAATTCAAAGGTACACTGGTTGGGAGGTAGAGTAATATTGCTTGGAAGGGTAATGTTGTTATTTCTGGGTAAAAAAAAAACAAAACCGAACAAATTTCAGATCAGAGGACGGTAAAACAATGTTCGCTATATGTATGATATTTAAAAAGAGAAATCCTGATCTACAGTAATCAACAAAAATACGGAACATGAATGTGAAATGTGGCGTCTGAAAGAAAATGGAGTGGTTATTTCTCCGTTGCATTTTTTTTAATTGACAAAAAAAGAAATGGAATACGCTTAAATGTATTCTTCAACACAGCAACTATGCCAGCAATCTCGAAGAACGTAGTTCGTCATCAGACACAAAAATACAGCGAAAAATCAAAGAAAAAAATCCCTTCATGTCATTCTCTCATTTTCCTGGCAATCGTTTCTTATTTTTTTCCCACTTTTACAGTTCGATAAAATGAAATAGATTGCGTCAGATATTACGCCAGGATGACGTACTCAATAAATTGCAAATTCAGAAACACCAGGGTGCACTTAATAATGACATGAGTTCTTTGAGATCGTTTTTGACCACATCGCTGTCAGATAGCGAGGAGAACTTACACTGTACTGCTGAGACAGTCACTTTTCTACACTGGAATATGTATGAGATAGCTCAGCTAATCACGTTGGTATTAATGAAGACCTAACTAAATTGCACTCAGTGCAAGGTGTCATTTGGTGTATTATTGTGGAACGGGAGACGTTTCAGGTCCATGTCACTTGTAGTGTCACAGTCCATCAGAGTAAAAATGAGAAATTTTGAACATATTCGGGCCATTTTGCATGCGTATAATAATTTGTTTGCTTGTTTTTAGGTTGTTTAAAACATCCCCTTCGAGGAAGTAAAGAGTTCTCTTGCCATTTTTTTGCCGTTTTCCCACCTACAAGTGTTACTCCACTGTTATCAGCTCTTTACCAATGGGACATATTTCTCATTCATAATGATACTTGGGGAAAGTCATTGAGATACAGTGTGATGGCCATTTATGGGGTTTTCCGGAATTACTCAGGTTAACATGATCGCGCGCGACTCACTTTATTTTCAATACTGGAATGTGTTGTCTAGATGTGTGTGCATGTGCGCACAGGTAACATGAAGCAGGGTAAGAGGATGGAACCATTTGATTTTGACTTTACACTGATGCTGTCTAAACGACTGAAATTCCTCAGACATATTTGAGGAAAATAAAAAAAGGACTTTGCAAGACATGGAAGATATTCTCTGTCATAGTTTAGTTTGGAACTACATGTATCTGAGTAATTTGCACTATATGGAACCACAGAATTCTTCGATTTCCTTTACTACATAGCTATAGGCTCCTAATTGAGTCCAGTCAGTTTTAAGGGATGTAACTGTTGCAATATAAAAGAGGCCGTATTGCCAGAGTAGTCCCATATTAGAACATGCCAGGCACTTGGTTTATATTTCACTGGCACAATCTTCTAGTATGTCTGGTGTTTGAAATATCATGAACCTGGTGCTGGAATAATGTGAAATTCGGCTATGCAGTGTTTTCTCGACATTTTTGGCCCTTGAAATTTCAAAATCCCCACTTCCCCTCCCCTCCCCTAAAAATATTTAGAATGCGCCGATCTCCTTATCTTTCTGCACTTGCGTTACTTCAGAAAAAACTGACATCCCTTTAATAATTGTAAATTTCTCCCCTCAAGTTTATGACAGGGGGAGAATGTCTCCTTTAACTCACATGACCCAGAAGAAAAAAATTGCAGTGGAATTCCGTCATTCATAGATTAGATTTTGTTAGACCTGCTTGGAGTACGCTATACACGAAAACATGGTTGAGAAAAATTTCATCCCCATCAAAAGAAGGGAGAAAAGGTGTAGGACACTGAAAAAGTTCCGTATGTTGAAAATCCACCATTACATTCTGGGATATGTTGATGTTGGAGGATATCGAGGGCTGAGAGCATCAAAAGTATCTCCACTTTATGCCAAAATTCACGTTTTGACCTGTTTTTAAGCACTAAACGACTCGCACCTGCTGACTGAATATCAAGCACTTCTGATGCACGGTTATCTCAAAATACAATGTTAGTAAATGTATATATTTGAGATATAAAGAGAGTTTATTCAAATCTTTAAAACTCGATTTCCCGAAAACGACAAATAGTGGAGATATCCCTTTGTTGCTCTCAGCCCTCGATATATTGGGTAAATTTTGTGAAGAAATTAAGTTATAAATACCCAGGATTGCCACCACCCGTAATCCGAAGGAAGGTTTGGGGGNGGGGGGGGGGGGCGAATTTTAATTGATCTCGGGAAATCCCCTATTTTGGCGAAATCGCGCTCAATGCCTATATTTTCGCGAAATTGCCCACATCATAGTATTTTCCGATGTGTCGGCAAGCACTGGCTGGCATAGCCGACGTTTTAAAGGGGAAAAAAAAGATTTAAGACTGGGAGCGGTCTATCGTACGATTACCGCTCTCCTATGTGAAGAAAACCAAAACAGTGTAGACTATAAATAAAGAATACATCCAGTTCCTGTTTCCAAGTGCTTCGAATCGTGAAAAAAAATGGCTTGGTGGTTATACCACACTTTTTGAACACCAAGTAAATTTCAGGCTACAAAAAGGTTAGGTGTGACATGTGGGGTTGTAATTGTTAACTGGGGGGGNGGGGGGGGGGGGGGGGGGAGGGAGGAGTGCGGAATGCTAAATCTGGACCACCTGGAAATATGGGAAGAACGTGGAAATAAAATACTTAATATTCATTGCTAGTTCTGCAAGCCAATTGTTTCTAGTATTATTTCATTATCCAAGTTCAGATATACCCTTGAATTTAAACGTATTAGAAACTCAGAACCTCGACTTCTGCACACTCGAAATCTTCTCCAGACTTTGCAAGGGCCCGATCTTTTATTTGTATGGTAAAATCATCTTAGGAACTCGCCTCGTGCACTCTAGTTCCTCGCGCATCTTTGCAAGGGACCGGTATCTTTATAGTTTTATATTAAGATTCACCACACTAACTTGAAAAACTTGTACTGAATTTCCCAGCCTGTCCCCAGAAAATGGGAGTATGTGCGATATGTATGAAGGGTTTCATGGCAAAACGCGTTATCCACCAATATGAATTTTTAGCTTATTCTACATACTTCATGTAGCAGTAGGAGTATCTAGTATACATGTATATTTCCATTCCATAGAAGGACATTTCATCTATATTATTTAAGACTTAAATTTCGCCTTTCACATAAAAATATGCTTTGAATCTGGTCTGTTTTGCCACAACCCCCGAATGGTGTATAATGCGTTTTGCCATGAAGCCCTTCATATATAGTTGTATGGTGTAGGGAATGAGCAGCAAATGGACGGTAACTATTAATAGCTTTCCCGCCAAATGGTCGAGAGCTGTACGGGACAATCAATGGGACATGCCCTCTTTTGTATTGTTATTTTTGGGGTCATGTTTAGCTAAACTAAACTAAACTTAACTTGGTCTTATAACAGGATGAATATAATACACCGGGATTTCCTTGGCTGTTCTGCAATGTTCTGCATATTGCTGCATTTTTAGGAGTGGTTAGAACTCGTGAAGACGTCATAATCAAACAGATTAAGAAGCAACGTAAGACAAGTTACAGTCTAGGCTCATAGAAACCTCGTGAAGACGTCATAATCAAACAGATAAAGAAGCAACGTAAGACAAGGTACAGTCTAGGCTCATAGAAACCTCGTGAAGACGTCATAATCAAACAGATAAAGAAGCAACGTAAGACTAGGCTCATAGAAACCTCGTGAAGACGTCATAATCAAACAGATAAAGAAGCAACGTAAGACAAGTTACAGTCTAGGCTCATAGAAACCTCGTGAAGACGTCATAATCAAACAGATAAAGAAGCAACGTAAGACTAGGCTCATAGAAACCTCGTGAAGACGTCATAATCAAACAGATAAAGAAGCAACGTAAGACAAGTTACAGTCTAGGCTCATAGAAATCTCGTGAAGACGTCATAATCAAACAGATAAAGAAGCAACGTAAGACAAGTTACAGTCTAGGCTCATAGAAACCTCGTGAAGACGTCATAATCAAACAGATAAAGAAGCAACGTAAGACTAGGCTCATAGAAACCTCGTGAAGACGTCATAATCAAACAGATAAAGAAGCAACGTAAGACAAGTTACAGTCTAGGCTCATAGAAATGTTCGTACCATGCTTTTTTGATAAGATATCCATATGATGTGTTCAAATCGACACAAATATCGCTTCATGCTTCCTGTCACTTGTTATTTGGCTCTTATAATTATGTCATTGTTCGGGATTTTGGAAGCCTATGACCTTTCATTGATGAATTATTCTACTGATTTCCCAACTTTAAATCTTCTTTGAAATTTGGAAAAACGAATGTGCCGACGGCACAGCCTAGCCTTCGTCTATTCAGCGTATAACGCCTTTATGTCAAATGAATAAATAGAGCGGGGTTTTGAAAGAATAAAAAATGCTGTAGCCTCGGAAGAAGAAAAGACTTTCCCTGTCGAAATCATTAACTGCTCTTCAGATCTAATGTCTAGGTTAGCGCACAGCTAGACTAAGAGTATCATGCATCGGCTATTACCATCTAATATCAAGCTCACAGAACGTGTTAAATCTTCGCACTTACAAGCCTGTTGATGCAATTAATGACTAATAAAATAGAAGGAAGATTAAGTTCATCCAGCAAATGCTCACTTTGATCTAACATTCTGATATTAGCAACAAAAAAAGATACACGGCGAACAAGGTTCTCTTATTAAGGAGCAAAACTAATTAAACACTATCAAGATGTACGGAAACGTATAAGTATGATAAGATGGGACTGTGATCCAAGCTTAAGATTCCTTTTTCGTGACAAAACATCACAAAACCCTCCCTCGGTATAGTGAAAATTAAGGCGGCATCGGCTCATGCCTACTGGAAGGCACAAAATCGTGACGTCACGCGATTCCCTAATATACGTTTCTCTGTAAAACAGTGTTTTGAGTGGGCGAAAGTCGTCATCCTCATTCATGAAAATGGTGTTCTGTGCAGCTCATTGTGATCTGTGGTTAAACAAACAAACAAACAAACAAAAACCGTACAGGCGCGCTAACTGCTAACACGGTTGATCGCAAGGATTGTGGAGGTCATGGCTGTCACATTGGAGTAATGGGGAATGAAGGGTACAGGGATACAAAATAAATCTGGTAGTTCGTTCGCGTGCCAACCGATTACTCAATCAGAGTTCCCAGCCATTGAAGAAATCAGGCAACTGAAGAATGACAAACAAACAAACAAACAAAAACTCTCTGCAGGGGGAAATGGTAGATCTGAGAGGGAACTTTTTTCCAGTGCCGTCAAGTTTGAAGTGAGAAAACCAAACATTTTATTTAGTGTGCATGCTGTTGCAGATACAGTAGGGTGGGAAGAGGGTTGGATTTTGTTGTGCCGATGACCGTTTCTGTATGTCACATTTCTGGACATCCGGATGCGTGTGTATACTATTACTATTAAGGATTGAGGTATTTAACACTGTTTGCTCACGAGCCTTCTTTTTATAGGTTTTTGTTTTTTTCCTGACTGTGCTTAAGATGAACATGGTCCCTCTTGTAGACTGAAAAAACAACTTTACTCGCTCCTCACAGGCTGTTGTGATCACCATCAACCTTTTTTTTTTTATTTCGCTTCTGTTATTCGTTTTAGTTTACACATTTTGCCTGACGAAGAGAGCATCAGTGACCGTATGCATAATCCTTACGTTAGTTAACGCACGGCGGTTACCACGGGAAACACCTAAAACATTAGTAGTGTTCACTGCTGTTAACGCAGTACGTTAACTAACGTTTGGATCATGCATACGGCCACAGGTTCTGAAAATTTGCAGTATAGTTTTAGTACCTCTTTAGTCATAGTGTATTAGCAAAGAATGTTCATGTGCAAGCACAAACTTATGAAGCTGGTAGTGTATCCACCGTTGGTTTTCAGATTTACAAAGCATTATAGCAGAGGCAGAAAATGACCTAAAAGCCGTTCGGCCAGCCCGTGGATTCCAAGATACCATTCTTTGCATGTATAGGTCTTTGCCACCAATTTTTTTTTGTTGTTCTTTGAGCCCAATACACCAACAGCAGAACTCCGCAAAATCTGCAGTGATTTGGGATTTTTTTTTCCTCCTCAAAGAGATTTTTTTTCTTAATGGGAAAGAAAATGGGAATCGTCACCCAAAATTTCCCACAGATTCCTTTCAGAGATGGACACCACTCTTCTGAATCAGTCCCCAATTTTTCTAATTTATCGGGTTTGGCTGCGTGCTAATATGCACGTTTAATACACTTTATATTTATAAAGACTCAAATTATACTTGAACAGTTAAAATTGGATGCTTTTTTTTTTTAGATCACAGTTTTTTTTACGTATAATTTTACACCCTGACATTGGCTGGCCGGGCTCAAGAAAGGAATGATAAAATAACATATAGGCGAATGAATACAGATGTACACAATGAGTGATTTGGCCTATTAATAGGTGCAAAAAAAAAAAAGCCGAAATGAGGAAATAGATCCATTGCTGTTCACTCCAAAGAGCTAAAATAGGCGACACAATCATGCCTCTTCCATTGTGGGTGACTGCGTGTCATGTTTAGAAGCTTGAGCCTGCATCATCACGACAGGCCTAACATACGACAGGAAATGGCCGACACATACTTTCCAAATAAACATTTTTTTTATCTGTCAGGTTGGTTGCTTTAAATTTTGTTTACTGTCATGTTAGCCCGTGGTTTATTTGACAGTGTGTGCATGCGTTTATATAGATTTTACCTACCTTGCTCTTTCCCAGTCACAAACACATCACGCCAACTATTTACAGGACAGCGCGTGACTGAGCCCGAAGATAGAGTACATCACATTGCTGTTCGTAATGACAGACCTGAAAAAAATAAAAAAATTCTTTGACCAGTAAATAGGGGTCATAGTAAAAGAAGCTTCCTTTGTGAACATCAGTGGACAGTGACTTTCCAGTCCCTCAGTTTCTTTCATGGTATTTTGAGCCTCATATTTTAAGCTTTGTGGAAGCATAGTACAACCACAGTATCTTTACTTATATAGTGGGTTCGAAAACTTTTGTCTGGTTTTAAAATTTCGTAACTCAGCAGCCCGTTGACAGAACCGCTTGAAATAAAGCAAAGATGACTGCGACTAACGCGGAAGAGCCAGAAAAGAGTACGCTGACTCGGGAATGGTGTTTTACTATACTTACATTTTTCCTCATTTATTAGCATGCATACCGCTGTTGATTCCTGTCACATACTTCTAAGTTCCATTAACAAATTTGGTGTTGTGGATAGTGGCCGTCATTGATACCGAGCTCCTTCTTCCGGTGGAACTGATTTCAAAAAAAAAAAAGAAAATTATAACGTCTAGCTCCGCCCACTACCCCGCAGCGATAACGCACGAAAGCAAAACACGTACCCCAGGTACTCACAGTGGAATTATTTTGGGATGTTTGAGCTTAGTGTCGATAGTTTTTTTAGTTAACTAAGCTTTTAAAATGAATTAAAATGAACTTAAAACTACTGCTTAGTAAAGCCTCAAAGCAGTAGTAGAGAGGCAAATCATGCGCATTTGTTTCATACAATTTCTAAACCAGAAAGATCCTCACATCACTGCATTGGTGACATTTGCTTTAGCTGCCCTGAAACGGGAGGGGACCAGTTTGATAGTTTCCCAAAAGATATGATTCGGCGACAGATTACTGAGAAATTTGATTTGGAAGAATTTGTCGCTTACATATACTGACATCTGAGAGGTAGACAGAGAATTCTAGGAAAAAAATAAAGAGGCTGATATTTTATATCAAGAAAAATGTTGTTAGCGGAACTAAAGACTACGCTTCATCAAGCCGATACAGTTACACATCTTATAGACTCGTACTACTCTGAATAACGCAATGAAAAAGTTAGTTAGTTGTGTGTATGTGTGTGCGCGCGCGAGTGCCGAACTTTTAGGGCCACCATGATGATGTTGCATCACTGGATTTAGGTAATTTTAACGTTTTTGGTGGCATTGTACATTCTCACTATTGCGACTTTGTAAGTGAAGTTCTGTCAGATTTTACCAAACGCAAATAAGCAAATTCAGTAAAGGCCTAGATCCTCCCAACTACAATACAACTCACCTGAAGTCGTCAGTCTAGACCTCTCACATGGCAATTTCGCTCACATGATAATTTCTCTCATTTAACAATTTCTCTCACATGACAAGTTCTTTCACATGACAATTTTTTTTCACATGGCAATTCCCAAGTATTTCTATCAGATGGTTTTTAAAGCTGTGGCATTCCAAAGAGGGACATGAGTTACCGCACGGACAGTGACTAGATCATATTATGTTGGAAGTTGAATTTCATGTAAATAAAAGATGTGACTTCAGACTAGGCCGTATACACAATAAACGTCCAGCATTAGTTGCGACAGGAGTCTTAATGTTGGAAGTCTTTTACAATAAAATTAGTTGCCTTACTACCGACGCAAGTTTTAGGTTGAGACTACGGCCCAAGTGTATTACACGTACAGTGTGAATGTGGCTCTGCTGATTTCTCGAGTACAGGAGATTCCGTTCCCGCACAAGCGTCACGGAAGAGGGTAGGTGAGCCTTAATGAACCCGGAAACAGCGCTGTGTAATGTTCATGGAGGAGCGCTGATTTTTCTTTGAAAGTCACCTGATCATCAGCTTGATTCTTAAGTGATGCGCAGTAGTTAATGTTAGCATGCCTTCAAATTTTAAAGCTTACTCACAAACTTTTACGTTTCAGTCCATTTTGCTCCAAACGTGGATCCGTTCGCCGCCTTCTCCTCCCTTCTCTTTTC
>JAWQUT010000150.1:1275858-1342231 GCA_033807755.1 Ellobium chinense | reverse complement strand
CGGCAACATTCCTTTTATTTTAACCGAACTCTTCGATTATGTACATTAAAAAAAACAACAACAACAACGAAGTACGTAGAAAAACCAGCACCTTACCCTAGAGAAGTCCAGCAGTTAAAAGTAAGTTGATCTCAGTTATATACGTGAGGCAGTCTCTAGCTTGTAAACATGAAGTTTCTCAATATTGAGTTCCTCTATGAATGCAGAGGAAAAGTCTTTGTAATTCTTCACTTAGAATATCGATACTAACATAAATCTGCGGGCTTCTTACTTTGTCAACGATAGAGCGCCCTTCTGTGGATGCCTAGTCCTTTGCCTTCCCAAACTCTTTAAGTTTTATAGTTGAATCGATTCGAATTATACAAGATTCGAATCGGTACTTGAATTCAGAATTTCGATTCGATGGGGATACAGGCCAATTTATAGAATTTGCGCTTGTATTTCATAGAGTGTCAATAGATTTACCACACCACGAGGTCTTTTACAAAATATTTTCATTACATAAAGGGTTACACCTGGACATTTGGATAGAGATTCAAATGTCACTATGACATGAATTTCTTTCCAACCCCTCTTGTCCTTCCCTCTTTTATTTCTTATGATTCAGAGGATTCGAATCCAGACAAATTTTAGGATTCGAACCCAGGGCAACAGGATGCGATGGATTCAAATCCGAAGTCGAATGTCGCCCATTTCTACTGGGCATCAGGATCAGTGCCCGTCCATAGTATTCCCCTCTCTAAGCTGGCCATAATTCCTTCCCCAGTCTCAACATTTTATTAGCTCACTTACGCCTCTTCGCAGATAGCCCAGTTGTGCGACTTCCCTCAGTCAATCAGAAACTATACAGAGACCATTTTAACTGTTGTAAGGTTTTCAGTCTCAAGGCCCAGTACTAGTCAGACTTCAGTCCTGACATTTCTGAGAAAACTATGTCATGGCTGGTCGTCTGTTGTTGTGGGCCAGCCCGGCACTTATGTAACATCGACTTTCTTGGAATTGTTTTTCGTCCCGCTTTGCCAAAGCTCGCATTTTTTAGCTGTACATAGCGCCGCTTTGTCAGTCTGCTCCAGTTGAGGTCAAATAATAGAATGATTAGGCTAATAATAGTTCAGAATCACCTAGAGCTTCTTGGGAAGGGGAAGGGGACGGGGAGGAGAGAGAAGCCCAGGAGGAGGACAGAGCTAAAACAAGAATTGAGAGTAGGATGTAAAATGACAGTTCACCAACAAGTTTACATTCTACTATTGAGCTTGAAATTGGTTGATTCCAACAGCAAAAGTCGTAAAGTAAACAATAGTGAATATGGAGACACGCGATTCTCACATTTTGTATATTTCTCTCTGTCCAGCTGTCATTGTCACAGTCAAAGAATTGTTCCTGCGTCCAGTTCATTCTTCCATTCATTACTTGAGTTACTGAATTGATTCTGCGTCCACTCTTCTGTAACATAATTGACCTTGCATCCACTCCTCTGTCACAGAATGATCCAGTGTTCATTTCCCTCTCCCAAAATTGACCCATCGTTCACTCCACTGTCACACCGTTGACTTAACGATCACTCCCCTGTCACTGAATTGATCCTAGATCCATTCTTCTGATAAAGAGTTGACCAGTACCCACTCCTTTGTCACAGAACTGACCCTACGTCCACACCTGTGTCACAGACATGACCCAACATCCACTCTTCCTTACAGTCCTAGAGTTGTTTTGTGTGTGCGGGGGGGGGGGGNGGGGGGGCCGCATCTAACCCCAACGCAGCCTGACCCTCACCCCTGCCCCCACCTCCATCCCAACCCTAGTTTGTATGGTATTGTGAGTAATTAGTTAGCGATTAATGTTTCCAGTGTGACGTGATGGGAGTGTCAGAGGAAGTTCAGGTTGGCGAAGATGGTTATAGCTCAAATTCAAATCTTTATAAGGCTCCGTCGCCCTCGACCGGTAATGTATTCAGTAACTACGTAAAATGCAGTATCTTACTAGTAAAGTGAAGGAAGTAGTAGAAAGCCGTCTCGCTTTTGGATATGATCTCACCGGGAGAGACGCTTCTGAGACTATTCCCCTTGCTTTCTTGCCGCATACTGTGCAAGCCCTGGGGTAAGATAGCCTACATTTCCCGAAATGAGTATACGTTCACATCTTTTATATTTTATCACTTGAACGCTGCGCCGTCTTATCGTTACCATCGGAAATCAAGCCCCACCTACATATGACGAAGGACACTGTCGTTTCTTTACCGTGACAAGCGACCTGCAAAGTTTCAGTGCAGTATGACATGTTTTACTAGTGACATTCGAAAAATTAACGCCACAATATGAACAATCATGAGATCGAATTCAAATTAGTGAAGTGTCCTATGTGCCTCTCCTTTCCTTTTATACCCCGTGAGGGCGTTTGAAGATTTTGTTCCAATGAATTTGATGTTAGATAAGTCTTGCAATGATAAGTAAAAGGACGGTTGGTATCATGAGATATTTCTCTTTGCTGCCTTCACTCCTTGGCCTTGGTCATTTAATTAATATTAATGGTAAAAGTAGAATGAGAGGCAGATAGACCCATAGAACTATTAGACCCATATAATGGAAAAAAAAAAGGTATCTATAGATGTACCAATGATTATTTCCCAGATGTCGCGAGACGCCGTTTGAGAGCTTGCGCATTTACGAAGGGATCTCTTACTATCGTAAGAACTGCATTAGTGAATCGTGGTGGATGCACTAGTGTTCAACATACAGCTTTAATATAATTTTACGCTGAAAAGAAATCCCGTCGTTAATGCGCAAGTTCTGAATTATCAGCCGGACACGTATATACTTATAAATTGCAGGGATTAGGCTAGCCACATTGCAAAATGCAGTCAGCAGGCATGGCAACCGTAGAGGTCATACACACGCCGGAGAAGAACAGTGTCTTCACATAGAGACACAGGGAGATCTGTGTCAATGTGTAGATTTTCTGTTCTGTGGTTAGAACTGAGAGATAGCAGTGAACAAACAATGATGCGCAAATGAAACAGACGTCCGAATTCCTTTTCTAATTACTGTTACACTTATCTACACGCTAACCAACCACAGACGCTGATACGGGTCAGCACGGAAAATGGAAAGTGATACATGGTTCCATGTGGTATGGAACGGGATTACATGACTGTAAAAGGTTTTGGTGTTAATAGTATTAAAAAACTGATCATCTATGCAATATGATATGTTCACCAATAATTATGAAATGAATCCGACAACAACTAGTCTAGATCTAGTACCATCCAAAGTTCTCTCGTCCCCATCAGATTTCCGAGCCTGATCGAGGCCCCAGCTAGGCGATACCGACTGAGGTTAGTCTTCCACTGTTCATTCCAGTGTTATCTCCAAACAAAGCGATTCGGCACCAAAACCCAAAACATCACACTCGCCTTTTTTTTCCGACAAAAAAAAACAAAACTGAATGTGCACTGATCACCCCTCTCACCTGTACCCCAAAATTTGCGTTATTCTCATTTTTTTTTGTTAGAATTGAGAACCTTATAGCATTCCGGAGGGAACCGGAATTACGTATGTCGTGCTGTTTATTATTTTTAGCCTTAGTGATTGGTCGTTTATAACCAAAGAGAATAAATCGTAGTAAATTTGCTCCGCCATGCTTGCAGTGTCACTGATATGGGCAAAAGACTTGGCTTTACTATCGGCCAGTAGGAATGCGCGAAACAATTAAATTTGTCTTAAGTCACTCTTGCATTATTTTCTTACGTCCTTGTGCGCTGGTTGCAGAGGGTGAAGAGGCGAAAGAATGAGAGGAACTGAGAGGGAAGTGGGTGAAGGAGAAAGAGAGAAGGCAAGGATTGTTTCATTACAACATCTCAAAACAGTTTCTGTCTTGGATCTAACAGCACAATTTTAGCCATCTACTTTCGTGAACGCGGTTACTGAGAAGAATTTGAGCAAAAGTCCTAAATCCCCTAAAAATTTACCACTATCCCCCCCCCCTCCAAATTTTTTATAGGGGAGAGGGAGGATGGGATTGTTCCCTCAACTCGTATGATCTGAAAAAATCACTGGGTCATTCGTAGTAGACACACACAGTGTCGTACATGCTTTACATTGACACAGTCACTAACTAACTCTCCGAGTTACTGTTCACTGTCTTATAGAGAGGTCTTAGCAGTCTTTCCGGATATGGATCACTTTGATCATGTGACAGGCCTAGCGATAACACTTCTAACATTTCACAGCTGTTTGTTTTTGAAACAGTGTTATAGTTTTGGACTATAATGTTACAGCACAATTTTCACCCCCGTTGAAATGATATTGTCGTGTGTCGGTCATTTACAAGTGGAACAGGGCCATGTTATGGCATTTTCTTTTTTGAAACATTTTTAACACTGGTGGTCAAAATATATAAGTGGCTTTGTTTTAAACAGTCCATGCATTCAGAATGCTCGTATCTCCTGATTATAGGCAATGACTTTGATAATAATATGCTGCCAAGCAAAACCTCTGCTGTTTTAATACTTTCTTGACATTAGACTGTATCGTCCGAAGTTTTTCTCTGTTGATTCTTTTGTTATGCGTGGTTTCTGATTGCTAGACATGTAGACTTAGATAGGACATTCTGAAACAGGAAGTAAGAAACGTCTCATCAGGGCACTGTTTCATTCACTAAAGCTGATCCGTTGACGATGTTGCCGGGTCAGAATTTAATGGAGTAATAGTGGCCAAATCACACTTGAAAGTAGCCAGACAGGTCGCCATTCAAACCCTCAATAGTAGCCAACTTTTCAAAACCGAAAATAATACCAAGTATTATCACCAGGAGAAATTTAAGCTATGGCTAGATGGTACCCAGCAAGAAATGAGATAAACATAAAATAATATGTAATTAGATTAAGAGTTGGGAAATATAAAAAATGAGTTTTCGGGTTTTTTTTTCCTTTTTTTTTGTACATTTTTCAAGGGAATCAAATTAATTTGGAGATTTAAGAAATGATAGAAATTAGTTTTGTTTTTTTTTTTAATTTTAATTTGAATGACCCTTAGAATGTAGCCAAATTAGCCATTGCTTAAAAAAAAAAGTGCCAAGGAACATGGAAAGTAGCCATCCTGGCAATACCCTCCAGTCTCTTCTGCTGGGGGATTGGGCTACAAGTGTGACAGCTTTTTTCTTTCTTTCTGAAATCAAGTCAAAGTAGACTTTTTTTTCTTGGGGGGTGGGGGGGGGGCGGGNGGGCGGGGCGTGGCGTGGCGTGTAATTGAAGTATCCGATACTGTATTGGGACAGTTTGATGCGGAAAAAGAAAAATGAAGCGCTTTACTGAAATTGGCAAAATGGTACCAAATTAACAGGGGTCAATTTTTGTGCACATGGTAACAGTTTGTTCCAGTTGTGTCTGAGTGAGTGTGGATAAAGATGTGTGTGCGCTTTGTGTGTGGGTGGGATGAGGAGGGGGCGGTAAGATCAGATGGAAACTGAAGCATGGCATGTACTTGATCGTACTGATCTGCTCAACTAAAACCTGAGGTTCCAGGGATGAGAAAGCTTCTATGCGGCGTCAGAAGATCCATTTATCCTTTCCCCGCATCCGGTCTCCAATCTCAGCCAAGTCCTTCGTGAGGAGAGGCATTTCACTTGCTCTTTTTAAGTTTTTTCGTTGTGATGGGGGGTGGGGGAACTTTACGCCCCCTCCCCTTCTTTAAAAGACAAAAAAAAAAAATGACGTGACACCGAGTCACTGACAGTGTCAGAATAGTCGAGGGCTTAATATTACTCAGGTCAGTCTGCCTCAGAATATACTGATTTTTGTTTTCTTGTGGGGGATCTAATATTTTGGCGAATTTGGCGGGTTAAGCTTTCCTCGCGAAAATTATCTCCCGCAAAAAAAAGGAAGTTTCGTTCTAAATTGTTCAAAGAGCAGTAAACAGATCGCAGCTTACTGTGTATGCTACAGGGTAGGCCTATGATACCATAGTGCGTAGAAAGTATGGCAGCTTTTCGATTGTTCGGATTTATTAGCACGACTTTGGTGTAGGCATGGCCTTCAAGTGGAGGGAAGTTCACAAGAAGAAGATAGCTCATTTTTGTTTGTTCTTTTCGCGACAGTGCCTACAGATACTTCGGATTACACAAAGACTTAGAAGCTTATACAGACATGAGAATACCATCCTTGGGGCGGAGGGCGTAAATATTGACTTTTGTCGAAAATTTGATTCTCACGGGGGAAAAAAACCGAAAAAAAAAACCCCACATCTGCAATGTCTTCCACATAAAATGAAGTGAGAGCTCGATACTAAGAACTCATTTATTAAGCGTGCCTTGTTATTGCACATGTATGGATTCACTGTTTTCTATTGTTTCATTATTAAGTGAGCCTCGATATTAAATATTATATATACATGTACCTCAATAGTAAATATACTGTTTTTCCACATACCAAGGCGTCCTTTATATCGAAGTTTTACTGTAAACTTTACTCACCATATATTTGTATATAGTTTCATTAATCGGGTGGATTAATATGGGATGGGGGTGGGGGTGGATGTCACTATCCAATTCGTTGGTTACAGTCACTTCACTTCTCCCTCTCTCCTCTTTTTCACCCACTAGTTAAAAAACAATTGGTCAAGTACATTTGGCATTAGTAGGTTAATGCTTGTCATACCAGTTACTCAGCAGTATTCACGTTCTACCCTCAAGATTACATTTGTGGTCTAAACTATTCTGTGGGGTGCTGACTTGTCAGTCATTTTATTCCAACACACTCTTAGTCAGAAACCTTGCTATGCAGAGTAATGTTGTCTGCTGAAAGCACACCACAATAATAGAGTGAGCAAATGAAAGCTATGCATCATGAGTTCTGCACCTTCTTTCCAACATTTATGTTCTACGCACCAGAAATGCTTGCCCTTGACACACCCAGATGACAATGGAAATGTTGTAGAAGCCACATTTTCTGACACTATTTTGTGCTGCATGACCTGATATATGTAAATGTATATCAGAAAGTTGCTAAAAGTTTCGGTTATTTCCATGGATCAATATGCCCATGGTTTGGAGATTTTTGTGAATATGGATGAGAGAAGAACAAGGAAATTCTTGTGAGGAAGTTTTCTATGTAAGAGAAGCCTCTACACTGGCCTTGTGTCCTATACGTTTCTACATAGATTTGTTGCTTTGACTTTAGCAAGTAGTTAGCGACTAAATGGAATGGACACAAAGTTCAGAATTTCCAAATTCTCATAAATTCAGAGAAAGTTCAGCACCTGCAATGAAAAAATCGTCCTGTCTTCTGTTGCTTTGACAAATTGATCAGAAATAAAGTCAGCTGTTGGGTGTGGTCTTTGACATTAATTTTTCAGTGTGTTTACAACAGAATGTTCAGGAAAGAGTCAAGAGAGGTGGGCAGTATCGTTTCTGATTTTTAATACTTCTGATACTTAAGAAGTTTTGGAAGTGTCGAATGTAAGTGAATTGATTTCAATCCTCCTCCGATTCTTACTACCAGACTAGATCCTGGTCCTCTCATTGCAAAGCCTAATAGTACCAAAACATGAAAAGGATAGAAATTAGTTGATTCTACTCACATTCTTAGTACCAGTACTACCAGACTAACACACTGGTCGTCTTAACCCACTGGTGTCGAAAATATTAAAATGCCAATGTCTTAAGCAATAGTTGAAATATAATCGATGCTTTTAATACTTACACCTCAAAGGCTGAGTACTGCAATACTTAAAAATTCAGATATTGGTCCACTGCTAAATTAAAGAGGCATGAGGCTATAGAATATTATTTCCTTTATATATGGAAGGCAAGCATTTCATGCTTCGCAATAGCTCATTGTGAGCTTTTAGAAAAACAGTGAAGTCCAAGGAAGCTAAGTTTTAAAATACTGCTCCATGATGTCCAGTTTGTGAAATTTGTGAGTTTGGGAGTGGATTTCCTTAGAAAATCAGTCGCATATCTTGGGGTCAGAACATCACAACAAATATGCAAGTCTTTTCATTGAATGAGGTATTAGATTATGAGATCTTATAGTATTCTGGCCTTTCTATGGGAATTGTGCTGTCAGTTTCTCCCAACAGTTAGCGTAGTCTGAAGTATGCCAATTCATTTTCTCATAAAGGAGCCACTTTCAGAGAATTTTCTGAAATCAGAGAATGTTAGTGTCTTTCAGAAATTGTAGGATGACATCAGTTTGAGAAACAGCTTTCACAGAAAAATTAAAATTTTCATATTCATTTTTTTTTCACCGGGCTATAGAGACTTATGAGATATTTTCAGACGGGTCAGTTACACCACGTGATCTAGGGATTGCTAGGATATTTGCTAAATGACGAGTAATCATACATGAACAGAGCATGTAAACAAACCAAGGTGTGAGCAAGATTTCCTAGGTCACTTGATGGAGCTGAAAATACCTAATTAGATTTAGTTGTACATATTTGTGCATTTGTTTTTAAGAGTTGTTATTATCTGTTTGTATATTACATCCTGCTAATAATGGCACAGTCTAGACTTGACTGTATGGAAAATGCAGAAGGATCAGAGAATGTTATAAAAAACTAGTGGCATCCTTCCATAGAATTGAATTGTTGCTGCTGACCCATTTGAACTCATCTTTACATGCATTCCATACAGTACAGGGTACATTTTAACCAAGAAAATTAAGGAATTATATGTAGTTTAAATGATACAGGTTGACAACACACATTGGGGCGAGTTGGNGGGGGGGGGGGGGGGGGTGGAGAAAGAAATGTACAATTTAAACAAAAAATATTGATGAATTCGGGGTAGGGAGGACAGAGGAGGAGGTTCCACAAGTAGTTCTGGAAGGGAAGCCACAATTTTGGCTGCCACTGCTACTAACACAAGCATTCGAGTAAATGAAAGCTGGCCAGTGCTCCATGAAATAAAAGTTGTTTTCTGGTAATTGAGTAGGCAAACTCCCTGATCCTACAAAGCAGGCAATGGGAGTGTCCTCACAGCTTAAACTTGTAAATTGTACTCAGTATTGCAGGAGTTGCATTTTACGACTAGCTGCCATTCTTGATAAAGCATCTCATTCACTTTCGTCAGTCCACCAGTCTCTGACTTCTAATTTGGGTATTTGATATTTAATGAAAGATATTGTCAGAATGCTTATGTTCAGTGCCTGTAAATGGCAGTGGCACTGTGTTCTTTAGGGAGTTGAGAAGTCTAGAACTATCAGACCTGCTGGGGTAATAACAGTGTAGAGTTGTGTGAGCAGCCCGGATATGAAATTTATAAATAACATTATTATTATTATCATTATTTCTCCACAGGAAGACCTGCATTACCGTACTCAAGAGGATTTAAAAAACCACCATCTTTGTGCTGCAACATTTCGTGATGAACTTAAGAAAATGCAATGTCAGAGACAGAGTGGGTGTCTTCCCAATTTAGAATTGGACATTAATCTCTGTGTAGCCTGCACTGTTCATTGCAGCCATAGAAGGATATGAGACAAGCATTATATAACATGTGCTGCAGCAGCTCAGGATGAATATTTAAATATTGCAGAACAGATAATAAATTAAAAGGGTTTGTCTTGTCGGACTAATGTTGAATATTTAAATCTCGTCCCCAGCCTATCTTACACTGCCGATTAAAGAAGGATATACAATACACAAAAGCTAACCCCAAATGGCATCACTGGAAGACAGATGAGAAGCGGTATGGCCTTACATTCGAAAGGTCGGAAGATGCAAAAGCTTTCGACCAAGGCATTAGGATAGCTGTCGCCGAACTCGCAGGAGGTAACAGTTTTACCTTTAACAGTTTAAGCAAAGTTTCTGTCAGCCATTTAGACTAGCAGCATTAAAATGCCCATTGTTTTGTAAGACTAGCCATAAGACCTTTTCTTAGCAGTGAAATTTTGGTTGCCCATCCTGAAAATAGTTCCTAAAGATCTTCATTGACCATCAGCATCATATTTCATCATTAAGAATCAGTAACTTGTGATCTTTGGGTTGTTGGTAAAGAAATCACAAGATGACAACTTGAATTACTGGCTATTTTGTTGTTGTTGAGTCCTTGCATTTCATTAAAATGTTACATTTTGTTTTGAAAGTTCTCTATGACAGCAATTTAATAGTGAGCAGAATGTGAAGTCATTCTGTAGATTCCGGTATCAGGGAATGAGGGAAAGGCAAGGATAACATTTTATGTTGATGTTAAAGCAAGATTAGGTCATGCATAATTTAAGCAACAAGAATTTTACTTTAAATTATCAGAGGTTGTTAGAATATAGTAAGTGTAGCAAATTACTGAATGTCACTTTTCGGGGTTTTTTTTAAGAAAAACATGAACCGTTTTGCTGAAACTTAGTCTGAATGAAAAAACCAAATGTAATGAATTAGAATGCTAAATGTTTTGTGTTCCTAAGGGGAAAACTTGCTATAGCGTTATAATTAATATTTTGTCACCTCAGATTATTTCTTAAGTTTAAATAATAATATTTTGTCATGTTAGACTTTTTTTTTTTGGGGGCTTGTCACGAGTGTGGAACGCGTTTAACATTTATTAAAATCATTTATTTAATTCGTAAGAATCCACAGGGAGAGTTTTGATATTTGTCATTTGGACATTGACACCCCAATTTTTGGGCAATGTTCAGTGTTAAGGTATGTTGTGCCCTTTGACTGTATAAACACTGAGGAAATCCCGTGACCACTGTCAGTATAGTTCCCATTTGGTGACATCCACCAATGCAACCATGGTCTTGTCTTTGTTTGACATATCTCCGTGCATAAAAATTATGTTAGAACCCATGAAATTTATGTCTGAATCAAAGAAATGAACTGTAAATTGTTTCATACAACATATTGACTGTATATTATCTTGTATACATAATGTTGGAAATGAAACTGAGATACCATATAGATAGCTAAAGTTGTACCTTATCTGCCTGATCTTTTAAACGAGTATGAGGGACGAAGAATTTGGATAAAATGCTGAAGCTTTAGGTATCAACAATTCCAGTTACAAAGATATTAACTGTACAGAACTTTTTTCTAAGGTCTGTGAAATATTTGTAATTTCAGACCATTGAGATTCTCAATCTGTATATCTTTTTTTTTTCCCCTAATGTGACAAACTCTTTGCTTTTGTTGGTTTTTCTCTTCACTTTCAAGTAGCTTTTAGTAAGCCTTTGGCCTCTGTGATAAAGTTTCAAAGTAATCGTTTAAAGTAACACTGACACATATAAATATGGGTAAAAACATCTGTGTGATCTTGTATGTTTCAGTAAGAAAAATTTTTTTTGTAATTATTTGGCAAGTCCTATGCTGATACAGTACATGTAGTTAGGCAGGCCAGCCTCGCATCCATGACTCTGAACTTTTTGTTTTTCAGGCATGAGTGACAGCATAGCTCCAGTGGATGGAGATGAGGGCATCTTCTCGGTAATTTTATTTACACATCATCCATATTGACATTTATATAAGGTCATATTATAATGTCTCACTGTTAGTAAAAATGAAGCTTAAATTGGTTATTTAAGTTGGTTATTTTGCTTACAGTGTCAGCTTACTGGTTTCGTAGGACCACACAGTTCATGTACTTTTTATCAGATGACAAATTTGAGCTAGAAATTACTTTGAGTGATAGCATATGGCAGGGGGTAACTTCCAATCAGTGACAAAAATTGCCGTTAAAGAATAGTTGTACACTGTAGAATTATTATTATCTATCTAAATTTTGAAAAAAAAAAAGAATATCAAAATTATTTACTAATTACAAGAAGTCAATGTTTCTAGCATGCAAAAATTCTAGTCTTAAATATTCTAATCACCTTATAAGCCTGATTTCTCAGTTCCAAGTCGAGGCATGTAAGCCTCCACTTTGACTTGCTGTGAACTGTGGGGCATGTAAGCTTTTGTTAGAGTTGTTATTAACAGCGCCCATGGGCTTGCCATGCCTGAATAGTAAATTTTTGAAACAGGGCAGTGGCCTGCAGACAGTGAACAATAGAGTGTGGCACAACTTTTGACCTCTAAACTTGAGGGAAACAATACAACTTTTGTTCTAGCGAATTCAAAATAACTGGTGGTTACATGAAGCTTTACAAAAGAAGAATTTGTTTTTAAAATTTATTATAAAGTCATTTTAAATAGAAATTCTAAGTTCTAAAATGGTAGCCAGACATATTTCATTGGTGTAGATTGCTTTGTAATGAAATTCATAGGTGATACATGAACTCCATCCCTTGGTTTTGTTATAGTATGATGCAGTCTTAAATGTCAAAATGGACAGTGTGCCTAAAAGTGAATGGTTGATGAGACTGAAAGAAATTGCATTTGAATAAGATAATCCTACTGAATCATTTCTGCCTTTAATTATGGAAGAAATCTGTGTAGCAAATTCAAAATCACATTTGGCGTCCACAGAAAAATATTATTGCCTGGAGGTATATCATTCATTGTCTTGGTTTAACCACAGTAAATTCATTTTCATAGAATTGGGACAGTGCAGTGTTTGACCTATCATAGCTTTTAGTGCAGAGTTTTTCTCAAAATAACCTAAGGCACATTGGTGCTCTTAGACCAGGTTTGTTCCATTTATTGACAGCAGCAGTTTTTGGTTTTCTGATTCATTGGTTTATGTGGGATGAATATGAATGGGGTTTGGAAACACTTTGCATCTGAATGAACCAAAAAAAAAAAATTGACACTGGTAGTCTCAGGCTTCTTATGTTTGTTACTGCCACCAACGGCTAGGAGTTTAAGAGAAGGTGTCTTAAATGTTTTTATATCTTTCTTTTTATCTTGGCTCTCTTAGCAAAATGAATACTTGTCCACTGGACAATTGAAACACCCCCCCCCCNNNNAAAATTGTAAATGTTTGGAGGGACTTTGCTGAAGTCTTTTTTTTTTTTTAAGTAATGCACACAATGAAGTTAAGGAAAGAAAGGTTTTGTTTGCATGTGCTCAGTGACTTTCATGGGGGAGTTTGAAATTTAAGGAGCAATTCGCATAGTCTGGAGAAAACATTTTGATGATACAAAGCAGTTTAGAATTTCTCATAAATTCTGTAACAGATGCATTTAAGTGTACATGTACTTGTGTTAGAGCATAGATGTACACAGTTTCAGCATTGTGAGGTGAATCTCTCATATGTGTCTTCTCTAAACCTGCCCCCAATCCTAAACCAAGTTCAAGGCTTGAGGGTCCTATAATAATGTGCCTGAAGAAAGTCATGCACTCACATGCTAAAGTCAGGCAACCTGTCGATGCTTTGAATTAAAATCTAGGTTCATGTATGAGTTAAGGGCAATATCATGAGACTCTCTCAAAGTTTACACTGATGGTTGGGGGCAGGGGTCAAACCCAGGAGATAAAGCAAAGTTTGTAAACAGATTCGAGAAGCTGACATGTGCCTGAATTTAAGCACACTAATTGACGGAAGGGGTAGTGTGACATACACATATCCAACACTCTACTAGTTTAGAGTTCTTTTAATGTTGTGATATAATACAGTGGAACCTGCTTAAGCAGAATGGCTCCGTTCCCGACGAATCGTCTCCCTTAAGCGGGCGTCCCGCTTAGGAGGACTATCCATTACAAAGTGATTTCTTAGATAGTTTATGCTTTTCATTCAAGTTAAGGGATACTCATTACTTGTTGCTATGAGGTGTGACAACGGAGTCAGATTTAAATTGTATCTGTACTGTTTCAAATATACTTATTGCAGTCTAACTGCATTTTCAGTAGGCTTGCAATTTACATGATCGTAAACACTGGCAAAGATAAGCGTCACACTTCTTGCACCACATCTGGCCAGAGCGCAACGCGAGCGGCGTGCGTCAAAAAGCCTTTATGCAACACGAATGATGGTCATGCCTATGTGAACGACACCCGGCCGAGTGTTGTGCAATGGCGCAGGTAAAATTCATAAGTGTCAATCATTGCCCAAGCTGAAGAAAGGATAAAGTATGGTTGACAGGGGGCGGGGCTTATTTAATCTTGATCCGTTGATGCTTGTGGGGGTTAAATGACCAGCGGCTAGGATGTTCGCTCTGATTCGTCCATGCATGCGCCGAAGGGTCAGTTGCCTGTCAGCAAGCTTTAGGGAGGTAGTGTCAGTCACTTCTCACGTAACGTAAGGGGGGAAATCGGGACCATCGGTACAAGGTTCTTTGTAGCTCTCAAGTTTTCAGCTGATGAGCAAAGCTAAACAAGCACTGAGACACAGCACAATAGTGACAATTTGCAGCATTCCTGTCAAAAACAGCGTGTATTTTACAGAGATCTGGCTCCAAGCCTTCTCGCCTAAGCGGTTTGCCGTATACATTTAAATAGCAAAAATTCCCTTCGGCAGGCATTCGTCTCCCTTAAGCAGGTGTCCCGCTTACGCGTGTCCCGCTTGAGCGGGTTCCAGTGTACATGCATTCTTGCAACAGTGTGGGTGCAAGATCTATCAGGTCATGTATTTTGATCACTGTTCAGAGACGCTCCATAAACTGACCCTGACAAGAGGGATATTATAAGGGAGAAAGAAAATGGAGTGCAGTAAAATCTTTATACAACTGTGACAGTGCAATTCAAGTGGCCAAATTTATCTGAGAAGTGTCTGCACAAAGCTGGCCAGTTGGTTCGTACTAAGTAAATAGCATAGCAGCCTTGTTTTTACATTCATTACATTGTCATAGAACAGTGGCAACTTGGGAGATGAGAAAAGCTGGATGTTAGTCAGGGATCCAGGTTAGAGAGAAAAGATAGGTACAGAAATTCAAAATGCACTGTAATTATGTTCGTGGTGGAAGGGCCATGTGTTGTTTGTGTGTGCAACTTACCGTGCTTTGTTACTGTATGGAACATTCATGTAGATGAGATCTGACGGGCTATTGCATGTAGGTCCATGAAAATAAGCAATGTTGTCTTGTGATTGAGTTTTGAATTACTGGACAGGTCAGAACTCTTTTCTTGATAGCAATGATAATACATGTAAATTGATTACCCATAGAGAGATAAGAAGCAGGGTGTTATGTACTCTACCTGATGGGACATTTTTTTTTTTTTTTTAAAATTTTGGACCAATGTCAGAATTCATACAACCTCTTATTTAAAAAGCCTTTAAGGGACAGATATAGATATTTGCTTCACAACCTTAAATATCCATACTTTTTTTCAAACACTTTCAACCCCATACATTTGTAATTCTTCCCCACCATTTGTGAGAAAACACCGCTGAAATGTCAGAATTTTCACTCTCTGTATGCCGCCATGATGGTGCAATGTGACGTCCTAAAGTGAGAAAAAGCTAACAGACAGTTGATGAAGCCTATCTCACTTTTTGACTTTACACAGCATAAGTAATGGCAGTGCACCCAGGACAAAAATGCCAATATTTCTGCTGCATTTTCTCAGAAACTGTTGGGCAAAAGAAAAATGAACGTGGTTTAAATTTCGTGACAAAGTAAAGCTTGAAGCCTATAACTATCCCTGTCCCTTTAAAATTGAAATTTCAGTCATCACTCTATTTTGTGCCCTCAGGTTACAGTGCTTTATGTCAGTTTGGTATAATCTTTTGACCCCTAAAGGTTAGAATTTGAGGCAGGGATATGAAGAGAAAGCACCTTTGGAAGAGTTCTTGGACAGTATTTAGGGACCCTATCTCCGTATCCTTGTTCCTTCTTGCAATACCCAAAAGCAGTTATATGTAGAGTCCCTGGACTGTATCAGATGGATGTAGACACTTATATTAGAGGTAAAGTTGGCTGGCCCGCAACATCTTGTTTCACAACTGATCATGGTAACTCATCATATTTGCCAGGCTGGTGTAAAAGTAAGAAAGTCTAAGATAAAGAGTCCTTGCATGTGCTGATAAAATTCCCCAAAAAGGTTTAAAATGTCCATAGCTTGGTTTTTGGTGTGTTTTTGTTGTTGTTGTTGTTTTTTTAAAGTTTTTTTGGGGGGAGGGGGTCTTTTTTTTGCAGTATGCTCTGTTTAGTCTTTGCTTTGCTTTGTTCATATTTGTTCTATGGTTACCTCACACTTTAACCTTTTCCTTTCAGTACATGGAGCTACCCTTAGCACGGAAAGACAGCTCGTCTAGGTCAGCATCAACAACATCAACCACCACAAGCAGTCCCGGGACCAACTCCCCACAATCCCCCAACAACGACCCCTTCAGCTTTGCAAACCCCCACAACCACTTGCACCGAGTGCATTACATTTCGAATACGCGTGCAACAGCGCGGAACGTTCACACGAACGGTGGGGGGATCATGGGGCACCAGCATCTGCAGCAGCAACAACAACCGCAACAACAGCAGGTACTACAACAATACCACTATGAGCCGGGGTCCCCTATCAGCGAGAAAAATTCGCACAAATCAAGTTTTGACAGTAGTTCTGGGCAAGATGAGGTCTGGGTGAGAACCTCACATGACCCTTCATCAATCAGTGGGAAGTCGGATCAGGGGTTGATAGACTGCGATGGAAGTGGTGGCGAGCATGCAGATTTATATAAAGAGGAATCTTATGTAGTTTTTAATAAAAATAAAGCTGGTGCCCCTCACGAATACAGCTACCCCAATTTGGAGCCTGCACAAAAGCCGCCAGCCCAGCGAAGCAGCACGAGAAACAAAGCCCTGGGCTCTTCCTCGAGCCATACATCTCAGCCTTATCCCCCTCTCCCTATCAAAAACAAGTCCAAAACAAAGAGCAGTGGCAATGGTGGTGGAGAAGGAGGGAAACAAGGACAGACGGCCCGTTTAGTCAGCCCCCAAGTTCAGTGCAAACATTGCCGAGAGTTATTCTCTCTAGATGACAATCCGCGGGGAGCATGTGAAGATGCGCCGGATTCTGTCGAACGGTGCATCGAATGTGTGTCCTGTGTTTCTTGCACACAGTGTCTAATGTACCACTGCTGGGCGGATGCGGATGGGGAGTTTCGACACCCGTGCTCTTGCGATCCTGGGGATCCAAGTTTGTGCAAGAGGTGGACTGCCTTGACATTCTTGAGCTTGCTGCTCCCGTGTTTATGGTGCTACCTTCCCCTCAAGGCCTGCCACCACTGCGGAACCATCTGCGGTCTCTGCGGTGGGCGTCACAAGGCAGCATGATATCTTCTTAGTGTCATCATCATCCTCATCGCCACCGATCATTTATTTCTTTTTGTATCTCCCATCCTCGACATGTTACCTTCAGTTTCAGCTGCTTCTTCAAGATGTGCTCATTGTTATTCATTCATCTTTGAAGATAAAGTTCTCCAATCCACGTGAGCTTTGTTTTCATTGTGAAGATGGCTGCTATTGCACATTGGAGGCAAGCATGATTCAACATGGTGTCTGTGTGCATCCAGCGACAGGCAGGGGATTTATTTCATGCCTTATTCAAGGATTTATCTATGCTTCAGCAACCGTTGCTTCAAACTGACAACCTTGTTATTGGTGAAGAGTAACCTTGTTGGCTTCAGATGTTGTAGCTGTCTTGGAAAGTATTATCCAGAGAAAATATTATTATCACCTTTGTAAGATTTTTTTTTTCTAGTTGTTTGTTTTCTCATGGTTTTGAATACTAAGCAAAAATGTTTCCATAGGTATTTTTGTGTCACAAGATCATTAGCAAGAGAAGGCAGATTGTTGCCATGAAAAGTTGGGTTCAGAGGAAGCATCACTATAAATGAACTCGAGATCAAAAGTGCCATTTTTTTTTTTATTTAGCCCCGCAGTTCCCCTCACTATTCTCAGTTAGTAGCCCACCCTCTTTCTCTTACACCTTTGGCTCATACAGGTACCTTATCATCACAGTCATAGACAGTCCGCTCAGCTCATTTGAGTGAGTCTTTCAAGAGACGCTAAAGACTATTATTAGAAAATGCATAAAGTAATATCAGTCTCAGGCAATGGTGCTGTATTTTAACCATTGAGTTTGTGACTTACACTGTCAGTGACATTTTATGGATGTGTTGGGTTGTACCAAGTACAAAACTAGCCCAGTCTGCTAATGCCCATCTCTGAGATAGGCAGTCTGCCTATGACTGTGACATCATGTATGCAAAATTGTCACACTGGTGCAACAAAAGTGGTGACTTTGTTTGGTGTTTTTCTTTCTTAAGGGGAAGGGGAGAGAACAATAGATCTCTGAATGGAAATTCAGGCTTTATATTCATCACAAGCCAGTTAATTTTTATTTCTTTTCTGTGTATGTTTGGGCTTTTAGGCTCTGCAACATCAGTTCCACCTTCATTTGTAATTTTTAGTTCCAGTTCTGAAGCTCTCCTCATAGCTTGTATTAAACTGTTCCAGATCAGTGCAAGAAACAGAAAGTGGTCTTTACTCCTTTATACTTAAAAAAGTGTCAATTAGGAACTAATAATAAATTCTCTCTCGAGAAAGGATATGCAGAACAGCAAGCCCTAATATGTTCAGTATCACACTTTTGGGCTGGGTTTGATGAGTCAGTTTGTGGTGAGTAGGTACCCATTTATTTCATGGTCTTGCGGGGCATTTGTGTATGAGTAGGAATTTTGTTAACAATTCAGTAGGGGCAGGAGGAGATTGTGCAGTTTTTGATTGTAGATGGCATGCAATCTTTCCAAATTTTATGCAGTCGCTGCTAAATGCCACATCTAAAGACATCTGACTCCAAATTGCACATGTGCAACTGAGAAATTACTTTCATTGCTTGTTGATTTCGTTTCCCCTTTTTTAGCATAGTGAATGGTAGGAACAGGGATAATGTTAGTCCAACCTGAGTTGATGCATATGCTTGTTGCCGAGTATAAGTTTGAACTGTCCAGACAAACCCAGACTTGCCAAAATTTACATTGCAAATCCAAAACCGCAGAAAATGAAAGTGGGAACACTGTAAGGAAATGTATGTCATGGATAGCCATCAGTAAGGATTTTATCACTTCATAGAAAGATGGAGAGAGATTCCGCTGTTTAACAAGTTTTGCAGATCCAGATAATGTCCAGACGTCTGGAATTCTCCTCATTTCAGTAAATTTTAAGAATTCTGGACTGTTCAATGCATAAGGCAAGGAAGTTGCAAAAAAACCAACACATAGCGAGAGAAGAAATTTTTATTATTATTTGATCAGGATGTAAATTGTAATTAGCAATATGATCTGATTACGGTCATTAACTTCTGCTCAGGCGGTCAGTGGCTACCATACCACAAAACTTAAAATCTGAAAAGATCATGGAAAATTACCACTAACATTTTCTTCCAGATCAGGAAAATACCTGGAATCAACAAAAATGACTAATTCTCATTAAAAATCACAGAAAATTAGATTGTCACTTCATAATTGAATTTGGCATGACTTTGCTATGCATCAACCAGAGTGAAAATTTGTCAAACACCAGATACATTTCATACAACAAAAAGTTAAAAAGTCTCTTTAAAAAAATGAATTACTAATATTCTGTGACAACCTTATCAATTGCCTTCTCTCTCATTGCTCTCATTGTTCACATGCCTAGAGCCTGCTTGATACATAATCTTTGTAGCATATGTACCTGCATTACAGAGTTACACTTGTATTCCTATAGCGAGAAATCCTGAATCTTGAGAAAGCGTATTACCATATTATCCCAATGATGAAAGCCACCGAACACACACACTCACTGTGGATGAGTGTGTATCATTGTGTGGGGGTGTGTATGTGTGTACATGAGTAGGCGTTCACCCAAATTCCTGACCTACTTGTAACAGCTGTTGCTCCCCAAGTCATGTTTTCCATCATACCTTCTCCCTTTCCCTCCATAGCCATTTAGTATTGAGACAAGGTGAGTGAGGAAAGTTGAACAACTCACCCAATAAAGCGTGTAGGGTCAAATAATTTAGAGAGAATTTTATTTTGTTATTATTCTTTTACAAGTACAGCTGATAATGATTAAGAGACAAACAAGATAGAAAAGGAGCCCACATTCAGAGTAATTTTTATGGCCCTACAACAGCTGCCCTGAATCTCAATGCCAAGAATTACATAAAAAAAAGGTGGAGTCAGCATGAACAGTATCAGGCATTCGGTGACTCATGATTAGATAATGCAGCCCTCAGAAACAAATGACAGTCGTCATTTAATACACTCGCCTTGGGGATGACAGCGTATGGCATTTGGAACAGCTGGGAAGTGTCACCAGGTGTGGGGTGGTGGAATGGTGGGGTGTGCTATCTCTTTGTCCTTGATTAAGGGTTATATCTACTTATGAAAGCATATGTATTTAGAGAGTGAAAAGCCAACAGGTTGGCTGGAATTAATTGAAGGCTAGGGCCTTGTGCTCATTCACTTTACAGTAAAACTGCAGCTGGCAAGCCTGTTCTTTGTTCTGCGCACATTTAAACCTTATTATCCATGGATAATGTTAACCATATCCTTCCAGCAAGACAAGGCCAACGGTCAAGGATGAGCATAATGAAGCAAGTTAAATGTGAGATACAATATAAGGAGTTTTACTGTATAAAGAGTTTAATTGTACTTTATGCCCATCTTGGAAGAAGTAGAGAATGACATGCTTCGATGCGTAGGGATTTGAAGAACATTTGACAGGTGTGTTCACTTCACCTGACATGATTTGAAGTATATAATTCCTTGTCAGAAAGAGATACTGATAAGGCTTTGAATTTTCCTGGCGCATTATATTTCCTACAGTAGTACAAACAAAAGATAATCAGATGAAGAGATTATTCCAGTCATGAGAATATTTCCTGTTAATGCTTGTCTGTTGTATGTCATGGACGCATCACAATAGAAAGATTACAGTCATTAAAACAGGAAAAAGAAGGAGTGATAGACGTCATACAAAAAGAAAATACAGAATTCACATGTATAACGAGAGAAAAGTATGAGTGCCATCTGTCATGATCTCACTGATAAACAGTATGAAGTGAGCCAGTCTTAAGTTAGCACGCTTACATTATTCCTCCTGAAAGCGCAGTCTGAATGAACACAGTATAGATCAGTTCTGTGGCCGGCCAGACTGGCTGAACTGAGCCTACCATTCCATTGCTTGGCCTTCTGTCATAGCCCTTTGTGCCTGTAAGCCCAGCTTGTATACTCATTGATGCAGATCTGGCATCAGGAAGTTATGCTTATTGCTAGCAGCCTCTGAAGAAGAGAGAAATGCAAGATAGACTATTGGTAAAGTGTTCAGTACAACATAGACAGAAAAAAGCTGCCATAGTTGTTTGGTGCTCTGCTTCATAAGAGAGGCAATCAGAGCTCGGCATAGAGAGGAGAAAGAGTTGCCAGCTGATGTAGAGAAAAATAACTAGTGGTGGGATGGGAAAAAGAAGGACCGGAAAACAGCCATAGGAGAGCATTCAGTACAACATAGAAAAACGTTCTATGATGGGAGACTGGGGCTTTGCTTTGCAACAGAGACACAAGAGCTCGGTGGAGAGCGAGAGAGAGAGTCATTGAGATGATGAAGAGAAGGGGTGGACTGGTGAAGCAGTAGCTGTAATAGTGGTGGGATCAGCCCAGATCAATAATCTCTCATCATTCCTTGGTGTGGCCTGCTCATTCATGCAGCCTTGTGCCATTGTGTCGGGGGGGCTGGCAGAGCTGTGCTGCTGAATTTTTAATCATTTCCATTCTCGTGGCATTAGTAAGGTGTATAATGTATAAATATATATGGCTGAGGATAGGACAGGACAAAGGCACTTCTGTTTTAATTTAAAGCTTTAAGCTTTTGTGGGCCAGGTTTTAGTTCAAGGGCCAGATATATAAATATGACCATGTGGAAGACAAGACAAAGATAATTCTTCTTTAGTTCATGGTTGTGTAGCATTGTTGAGCTTTTGTTGGCCGTGTTTTGACTCGAGGGTGTTAAAGGTCCCACAGTACAAGACACAGTGCTAAATGACCTACCAGCACCACCAGTGTTATTCAGAGTAAAGAAGTCAAGTGTCTTGCCCTGACCTGTTCGAAAACAAAAAAAAATCAGGTTTATTTTAATTCAGTTTATCTGTTTTCAGAGCCTGATTCAAATGTGAATGTGTGTGGAGCAGGAAAAAGAGTGTATTGTGTAGTTCTCTGTAATGGCAGAATTTTGTTAGTGATATGGTTTGTCAGTGCTACCCGTTTAGCTTGTCTTTACCTCTCATGGAGAAATGGCACCACTCCCAGCTTTTCCCACCCCAACCAGCCACTATTGATTGATGGCTTCAATGATGTCAGCCATCTATTGCAAGCTGCCATCAGAATGGAACTTGTAAAATCATTCAAAACCAATTGACCTTACTTCATAGAAAGTGTTGAAAACTGTTTTGGCTTTTTCCCTCCATAACAAGCAGAGATGCAGAAAGTATCACTACATATAGGGCAGAAGAAATCCATTGGAAATCATACTAAGCCCTGGAATATTCCAACTAGAACTTTCAGATATAAGTTTGATGCATTCAAAATGTTGTGTTTGCGTCTGTTCAAGTTGAGCTCTCTCCCAATCATGACCAGAACAAACCAGTCTTTAAAATTCCTAGGAACAACTACATTTTGTGAAGGGAACATTGTGTTTTCCCATTAAAAACATCAAAATCAAAACCAAGCAGACATAACTTTGCGTGGGGGTTCCCAATTAGTGACACAATAATTTGTAAGGGTGGAAAAACTGTTTTTCAGAGATAACTTTTTTTTGAAATATTACCTTATTAGGCTACCACTGTCAGTTTTATGTTGGTCTCTTCTTGAAATGCTTTAGAAGACTCTGTCCTTTTGTTAGCATCACAAGTTTTTCACTACAATCCATGACAGGAAATGTGTTCTCATTCAAATTTCCAACTCATCACACAGTAAGAATGTGGCATTTTGCAGAAGACATATGGCACAGTTCAGATTAATAAAGCTTTAGCATATCAAATCAATAAAAATCAGGGCTGCCCATCTTCCAAAATGAACTTCACCAATATGTTGGTGGCTGAACTTAATTTGCTGGCCAATTTACAGATCTTTGGTGAAGTCTGGTTTTACATTTTAGAATGCAGAAGCCATTTTATTCATATTTCCCTCAGTCTACCTGTTTGTAAAATGGGTACTGGTGATAGATATTGTCAGAAAGATAGTGATCAGCAACTGAAAATGGCACTGGCACTTTGTCTGTGTCCCTGAGGGAGTGGAGAAAGTCCTTGAGTGATCTGGTCTGCTGGAATAATAACATGAAGTTGCTTGAGCTAATGGCCTGGATGTGTGAGACCTACTAACCTAGTCACTATTACAATTATCATCTTTGTTGTTGAACAAGGTCAAATACTGCATGACTTAATTAGAGGTAAATGTCCCCTATACATCACCATATGTGGTATTAATGTTTTCTGTGCACTTCACTCGCATATGTTATGCCAGATGTTGTATAGGTTATGACTGGCATAATCATATTAATTAGTGATCGTGCTTATTCTTGATATGTTTAGCCATCACAAACTGACTCATCAAAATTTGCAGGGTTATGAGAGTGAGAATGGTACTGAGTTGGAACAGGAAATTCAAACAGTTTTGTTTTTTTCTGAGGACATTCTCAAACATCAGGGTGTGAGGAAAGTTGGGCAGTCAAGATTGAAGCACTTAGGTCTTGATGTGGAAGGTCCTGGGTTTGGATCTCATTTGCAGTGGTTTTCACTTTGGGTATTTTTCATGATGTTTCAAAAGCATCACTTGCTGGCAGCCTGCCCTGATATAACCAAAACTGCTGAATAGAGACATTAGAACCTGATCATAGGAGGGAGAAAAAAATTGTTAAAGTAGGATAATATGTCTTGAAGATAAAGCTTAGGAGTGGAGGAAATGGGGGTGCGGGGGGAGAATAATGTGTATTCAGTGTATATTTAGGAGGCATTTTGAAATTGAAAGAGTGAATCATGCAATTGCACGGTCTAGAACACTGGGTCTGTCAATAAAGACCCCAGCCTGCATAGTCAATCTGAAGGACTGATTTGTGCAGTGGTGAATGTTGCTTGAACACAAGACTGTATCAAATAATTAGGACTGTATATGTAGCCTAGAAGGTTTAGTACAAGCTGGATGTCTTGAAACTAAAAGTGTCATTGTCTCTCTCCCTACAGCATTTCTTTTTCAGTAAAATGCAAATTTTTGTTTGTTTCAAGTGAGCTGTGTATGAGCCAAAAGCCTGACACTGAAAATTTGGTTTTTAGAAACATCTTTGAAAATGCTTGAAAAGAAACCAGTATGAGCCCTGTTTTTCTCTGGCCTCAGATTAGATGCAGAATAGTCTCTTTGCCGCCTCCCTTCTCTCCTCTTCTTCCTCCTTCCCCTCCAAAATAATTGAACCATAATATATTGCGCATACCCTTTTACTGTAGACCTGTAGACTTCAGTTGCTTTTTTGCGTAACGTGGCCATCTTGATTAAATTTTTTTTTCTTTTTAATACGTTGACAACATCCACATGATTCATCCATTGCTCCTCCGGTCCCATTTTTGAACTTTACCAGTTGTTCAGCCTTATTCTGTAATTTAACATAAGATCTTTCTTTTCTTTTCCTCTCTCTCTCTCTTTTTTATACTCGTATCCTTTTTTGCAATATTGCAATTGACTATTGCTACTACTGTTAATATTGTTACTTGTAATAATAAATTTATAAATAAATGAAAAAGTTTATACCTTGATCATCAGCTTGGTATATTTGTCAACTTCAGCGTTATTTAAGCACATTGAATCTAAGAAGATGACTTTATTTTGGTTTTTACTCAATAGTTGTGTATCTTTGTAAAACTCTTTTGAAGTCTCCGTCTCTAGTGTTTACACTTCATGTTCTACAAAAATTTTGTTTCCTACATCAATTCATTTTCTTTCCTTCCTGATTAGGTTCCAGAGATATTTAAATTTATTTACCTGTTGATGGTTACATCACAGCAGTTGTGACGATATGTACAGAGAAGAAGAAAGGAGACTGTGTTGTATTGTAATGGGTTGTTAACTTCTTGTAAACTTTTGATTGTTACTGTCATTGTTGATGGTTATGTTTTTGATGGTTTTTTTTTTTGGTTATCTGTTATATGTTGGCCTCTTTATTTCAGATCTATCCCTCCAGTATCGTTTGTCTTTAAATTACTATGGCAAATCTGAGTTGTGATTCTGATTGTCTCCCACCATGCCTTGAGTTTTTGGTGTTTTTTTTACACTTTTTTTTTTTCCATGGACAACAAGAGTAGAAGTCATTATCTGGGATATAGAGACAACAATAAGTAGGAAGACTGTCCTGACTTAGCTATTAGCAGGTCAATTGAAGCTTATTTATTGATGACTCTACACTGAGATTTTGTTAAGGTTGTAGGGCTGGGAGGGAATGGAGGGAGAATGACGGTTGTGCCATGCTGTAGACTCTTTACATTGCAGATGCAACAGCTTTTTAATCAGTGATGATACAGTCAATGCTTCTTGCCTAGCCAGTTTTCCTCAACTTTCTTATTATTCAGAAGCTTTTAGTATGTGCAAAAAAAAAAAAAGACAAAAATGCTAAACATTTTATCATGTATTTTGAATTCAGCCAACTTTAGAGGAAATAACATGAGATTAAAGGGCATGAAATTTAGCCCTTTATGTTTGTATATGCTAGTTTGGTCACTAGGTATATATTGCAGAGTCATGAAAAAACTCAGTCTCCGCAGTTTTACAGTGGTAGATCCAGGAAAAATGATTTTTCTTTTATTCAAGTTGCATTTGTAAAGGTTTTTTATTAACTCTTGTAGCGAGTATGTATAAAGATCTTAGCAGAGCGTCGCAAGGAAAGCAGCATCATCAAGGCCCTGGAAAGCAATGCTTCTGTGATAACATTTAGATTAGATGAGGTTATCCATTACTGCTTTGCCCACACATTCTTCTTCACTTTCATTGTGAAGAAGATTTTTTTTTTCGCAAATAAGTTGCCAAGCAGTCTGAGACAACCTGAGGATGTGAAGTTTCCAGGAGAATACTGGCGAATTGAGGCCTTAAATTATACATGAGCACTCCCACACCAACTTGACAAGAAGGATTCATACATAATATATAAATCTGGAGAATTATTTGAATTTTTTCATTTAATTTCGACTCAACAAACCTTGACAAGATTTGTTTGGAGTTTAGAGCTGACAAATGGCAATTCTATTTGAGATTGGTGCAAAACAAGGTTTGGTTTAACTTGAACTCTGGCCATAGAACATTTAAATATAGAATATATCCTGCCATGCTCACGCGGTTGATGGCACTGATTGTTAGAGGATGGTGGTGATGATGATGATGATGATTATTTCTTCTCTTATATCAGTGTTACAATGATGTTTGTCTGTAGTATATTGTTCATTGAGGAAAGTTGTTTGTACCATGCTTGTAGCACACTGGTGCAAGTCTAGTGTTAGCACACTGGTGCAAGTCTAGTGTAATACACTTGTGCAAGTCTAGTGTAGAACACTGGTGCAAATCTAGTGTAGTACACTGGTGCAAATCTAGTGTAGTACATTGGTGCAAGTCTAGTGTAGCACACTGGTGCAAGTCTAGTGTAGCACACTGGTGCAAGTCTAGTCAGTCTTGTGGTCATGTGTTGGAAAACAGAAGACTCCATTTGTTTGAAACTCCATGGGATTTTTTAAAATGTTTCAATCAAACAACAGTTTTAACTTTTATTGTTATTTTTCTTTATAAAACAGAATGTTTTGAAGTAATGTAGCAGTTAAGCA
Organism: Ellobium chinense; assembly: GCA_033807755.1. Taxonomy (NCBI): domain Eukaryota; kingdom Metazoa; phylum Mollusca; class Gastropoda; order Ellobiida; family Ellobiidae; genus Ellobium; species Ellobium chinense. The sequence goes on along the minus strand of JAWQUT010000150.1, from coordinate 1,315,595 downwards.
AAATTGTGATTAAGTGGAGTCTGGCTCTGCGATATCTGCTGATGACAATGGGCTAAAGTGTTTGGCCTGCTCCTGATAACAAGAGAAACTTTTGTTGACATAGAGTAGCCAGTGGGCACAAAGACAAAATCTCTTAACCAGAGATTGGCATAAGTGATTGGCCAGCCTCTCGCAACAGACTAACTGTTAAATTTAGAGTAGTTAATGGGCATAAAGAGACTGTTTGTAGCCCAAGTTCCTTGCCTGCTTTAAGGCCTCTGAAGCCATGCACATTTGTACATTTCGCTCACATCCTTATTTTTCTTTTAGTAATGAATTATGGTGACACTGTTTATTTTCAGTTAGTTGTTATTTTTTTTATCAGATTTGAAGCTATCACAGTTTGTCAGTCAGCTTGTTAAATAAGACATCATAGTTATGTGAATTTGTTTCCTTTGTGCTGTCTCTTGATAGATTCTCTCTCTTTGTTTCAAATTTCTGTTTCATGTTTTGAGTTCAGTTGTCGTAGTTGTTGCAGATTTCATGAACAACATTTGAGAACTCATATTTTCAAGAGCATTATTTCAAGTTTTCTTCCTTTAACGTTTTGTGGGAACATTATTTTTCTGTTTGCTTGACTTACATTGGTTGTGCCATTTTTATTTTTGTTACTGTCCAAAAAAAATATTTTTTCTCCACTATACATTCTGATGAAAGTGAAGTAAGAATTAGAATATACATATTTAGTTCAGAGCAATTTCTGTTGTGACGACTCCTGTGGTTGAGAAAAGATGGTGCTTAAGATACTTTGTAGTGGTGTAACAACCAGGAAGCTTTATATGTGAAAGAAAATGTGTGAGTTTGGTTGGTTGGGTATTTGGTAGTTTTTTTTAAGTACTCAAGAACAAAGTTAAAACAAAAAAAATCAGTTACCCTAATAACCACCAGCGAGTTATGTAGGAGAAGAATAAGAATGACCAGTTTATGTTGTGGAATATTACCTAAAGTCAAATTATAGTTGTTGTTTTTTTTCCAATTTGGTTTCTGTGGAACTGCTACTTTCATGATAAAGCAGTGTAGTTGTGTGGCTCAGCTGTCTTGGAGTGTGAGGAAATAAATGGCTTAAACATCCCAAAGACTGCCTTGTAAATCTGTCGTTTTGTAGTTCTTCTGAACTCTTTGACTTAAGAGAACTTCTCCTGACCTGCACAAAACACTCACTCCCTTTCCCTTGAAATTAGATAAGAATTTGAGAACTTCATCCATACTGACAAGACACCCCTAGCAGCCTTTGGTACTTTCCCAACATTAGGATTTAATCTGTGGGGTGTGGCTGGGTTGATCTTATAAGACATGTGGTTTGCATGGTTTAAATAACTTTATTACAGCTGCGATAAATACTGTAGAGCTGGTCTATGGCAATTGTCATATATACTGATGCAATTCTTAATGTGCTTTAGAATCTACATCTTGTATGATTAGAATTGACATACATGTGATGAATGGTTGTGAAGTAACTTGTATATTATATCACCTTCTACAAGGTGTGTCAGAAACAAAATTAAAGGAAAAATCAAGGATCAGAGTAATTTTATACATGCAAGAATGTGGAATCTATAGCATAGATATGTAAATGTCTAACACATTTTATATTCTGAACTAATCGATAGTGGTTGAACAGTTGGCAAGTACCATGGACAGTTTTAACCCACGACGATCGTTATCAACTGAGCAGGATTGAAATAAAGTAGTTATGAAGGCCGGGTTTTAATTAAACGAAATTGTTGGCATAGTTCTACATTCTGATTCCTATTATGGTAGAAGGGGAAAAGGGATTTTCTGACATTTGCCAGAAACTGACACAAGTAAATGAATATGCAGGAAGAGCTGCAGCTGTGAGTGTCAAATGAATGGCTTGAAAATTTTATTTCTTTAACAAGCCTTATGATTCAGCTATACATCCACAAAATTCATTTCAGAGCCAAGTATAAATTCTGGTATACCCCCAGTGAGACAACAAATCGTAAGCAAGCTAATATTATAGCCTCTGTCATTTCCTTTCTCTCTTTTTGTTTAATTCATACAAATATATTGGATCCAAAAACAAAAGGAGAAAAGTCTACATGTATTTATGCAAAGCAATTGGCTAATTATATTCTTTATATGGTGCAATGGAACTCTGAAAACATCCCCACCACACACACACACAAGCTACTAGGGGTGTGCTTATCAAAAGTTTTATATTATCCAGAGTGCTTTTGATAAGGAACGTAGCAGTTGGGACTGTTGAATAGGTGTGTGCTAAGCAGGAGTTTGTGTTAAGCCATGGTTGTGTTAACAGAATTTTGGGGCATGTCAAGAATCCTCCTCCAACAAAGCTATCACATATTGATCCTTTTATGAGATATTCCTGTGTTGTGCAAAAAAGTCAGGGAAAAGTGAAGGAGTAAAACTCCAAAGAGTTTGGTAAATGCTAATATTTACAGTACTTACATGTAACCTGCTGTCCTCTAGCAGAAAACATTAGTGAACTTAAGACTGTGTTCAAAACACTGATAGTTTTTAACATTTTCAGTACTTGGATACTGCAAGAATTAATAACAGTGAACTTAATCGAGGTTTGTGATATGAATATTTGAAAGAAGCCTGTACCATTAAGACAAGCAAATGAAATATCAGACACCATCTTGGCCATTGTTGACATGTCCGAAATAGTGATACACTGTAAAGCATAGCCTGATGTAGCCAACAGAATTTTCTGTCATTGTACCAAAGCTCTGGAACAGATCAAGTTTTTAGACAAATTCAGAGTTTTGGATTCTTTTTTCAAAACTCACTGAAAATATTTATTTATTTAATTAAAAAATCCTTCTATTAAATGGTTGTAAAACATTTCCTTGGTGATGTATTTTACTGCACTGAAAAGTTGTTACATTAATGTATTTTATATCAGAAACTTTTAGATGGTCTTTGAGGTGAAAGTACTCTTGAGCTGTCTACAGATGGATCCCAAGTACTTTTATTTATTATTATTATTACCCTCAAACATTAAAAAGAAATGTAGTTATCTCAGTTTTATCAGTATCACACTTTCTGTCGGAGGACAGCAGTAATGTTTTTGTGTGTTGATTTTATCAAACAAAAGGATGTGAGTGATAGTCTTCAGCTCTACCTTTTTTTTATAAAACAGAAATTATACCCCGTGCTGTACAAATGTAGAAAAGTGGAAGCAATTCTTTTTTTTATTTTAAACATCATCATCACTGTTGCCTGTTGTTTTCTACATAGTACAATGATACTATTTTTTATATCTGAATTTGCTTTAACGTGTAGTAAAAACGTTGTGCTTCTGCCTGTGAGTGGGATGGCTTGAAAATGTTGGAAGGGCCTGAACGAAGTTGCTGTGGTCTTGAACATTGTTGACATCATGTTCCTGTAAATATACCTCCTGTGTACATAGTGTAAACTGACTTCAAACGGTATGAGATTTTATACTGGAAAGTCACTGTAGAGCATGCCTGCAAGAAATAAGTAAGTGGCTTGTAAATTGAATGCGTCTGAGTATCTTTTCCTGATTGGTGGATGTTTTTCCATGCAAGTTTTGTGACTTCTCATTGCACCTGTTCTACTGGGTGCTTGAATTTCCCGTGTATGCTTAGCGCTGTTATGGAAGTTGGTTGTTTTTATTTCGCATTTTCCAAGCATTGATAGTGGTTTATTTAGCATTGTAAGCTTCCTACACTGATTGTGTTGCGTTTTCTTTTTTTCTGTAGTGAATGTTTCTGTTGGCTGACTAATGTCCTATTTTAACGTGTTGTTCATCTGTGAATGTACACTCAAGCTTTCCACTCAGTCGTGTTAGTACTGGTGAAGCATTTATTTGTGAATTGTAGCCTTCAGAAACAAAATATTTCATGTCTTGACGGAATGAAGGAGTGTGTATATGTTACGTTGTCATTCAAAGTATAAGATGTGAAGATGATAAGTGATAATGTTTTGTGCTCTTTCTGTGTTAGCAGAACTGGGTTTTAGTCATGTCTTGTCACAATTCTTTTATCTTTGTTTTTTCATTTGATCCTTAGTTGATCCTAGCAAATGGTCCATTCTTTCACAGAATTGAAGATTTGGTCATGAATGTGTAAGTCTAACCCTATAATACAAAGAGGATATTGAATAAGGCAGTTGGGATGAAAGAAAAATCTTGCAAGGCTTTGTTCTGACAAAGGAAATTCATTTCCAAGTTTGAGTAGAAATTTCGGTGAACAATATTGTAGTCAATTTGATGCTTTCTCTAAGTTTGTTTAGCTTAGTGACCTAGAATCGTTTTCAGTCCACAAAGTTTTAGAATATTATGTAATGAAATGTAACACAGGTCCTACCAGTTGTGGGTTTGGTTTCTAGCAAACAAGTATGTTTTTGACCACTATACAGAGAAGATAATTTTTGTTCATTTGGTTGGATACAACCATTGAATTTCTTTCAAAACAATTCTCCTAACTGAATCAACATGGTTCGCCATGCAAATATGAAGCTTATATGATTGAGAGAGAGTTTACCTGTGACTAGTTTTTCTGGTCGAGACGGAGCAGGTGCTATGGAAGGAATGACCTCTTTTTTTGTCTTTTTGTCTTCCTTTATTTGTTTCTTGTATATTCTTGAAGAGCATTTGTAACAATTCGATTCGTAGATAGAAGTCTATGTCAAGTGTGTGTGACTGTAGTCTAGTTTTAGGTCCAAAGTGTGCGTGGGATTTGTAAATGCTTTTTGTTTCCTCATACCTAAGTTGGTGCTAAATGCAAAGCAGAAATTTTGTAAAGAGATGACGTAAAACAAAAAAAACATATTTTATGCTGCACTGTGTGAAAGAGCTTGAAAATGTAAGGCATTGTGAACATGCTGTGCTTAATGTATTTACAGAATAATCTCTTCAATATAGCAGTTTAAACTTTTTCATTCACCCATGTTTGCCTTCATAGACTTACTTTGTTGTGAATGGTAACGTTTTGGTTTTTTTTTATACAAATTGTGCTTTTTTTGTTCATTTTTTTTTTTTTTTGGTACGAGATATAAATTCCATCGTCATTGAATTTTCCCCCATTTCACTGGAGATACTTGTACATGTTCTGTCGTCCTTCACGTTGTTGTTAATAAGGCTTAATGCTGAAGTTGACACATATAATATAGATAATTTATATAAATGATATATTATATAAATGTTCCGTTTGGGTTATTATTTTTGTTAAACATAAAATCACTAGTTTTATATCTGAATTCATTTTTGAAAGTGATGTATGGATTCGTAGTCATATTTGCCTTTGGACATGGGGGTAATTGTTACCAGAACTTGCTGGAAGACAGAATTGTAATTCAAACAATTTTCGTCTATGGGTGTCATGTTCAAACCATGGTTAGGCTAAAGTTGAGTTATGTTTTTCTGAGCAGAAAACCAGCTTGATGTCACCTCTTACATACTGAGAGAAAATCCTACTCATGCTCAGTTCTCTTTTTGTTTCGTTTTTTTTTTTTTTACATCTGAAGTTTTTTAGTTGATTAAACTACAGCATAGCAGAACAGGGATTTGATACAACTTGTGAATTTCTGGTGGAAAAGATTTGTGGAAAAGTGTGATAAGTTTGTTAAAATGTTGCACATCTTATACTTGATGTGGATGAATCATCCTCTCATACACCCTCTATAATATGCTTAAAGTTTGATATAAAATAAGAAATATTTCATTCATCCTTACCAGGAATTTTATCTCCATAGTTAATCTGGAATACAATGCACATATATACAATGGCTTGAACTGTTCATTATACTTAAGTGAACAGTATTACATTTTCTAACTATTTATTCTACCTAATGGCCTGATAGTTAATTTACAATTCCACCACTTGATACGCTTTAATAAATTTATAGTAATTTTGACCCACATAATGAAACAATAGGGATGTTAATCTTCTCAAGTGTACAGATCTTGATACAGGACACCTGTATTTGGCAATGCACCAGGAATTATTTTTGAATAATTAAGTTTGGCAAAATCCAGGAATTGTTTAAGGAGAATTCATTTCCCGCAATTTCATCAGAGACGGTAACATAAACCTTGCTATTTGTCAAGTGCTGGTAATTATTTTTTTTGTGTGTGTGTAAACACAGATGAGAGAGTAGCTTGGGAAGAAAATGTGAACATTATGTCTTCATTTCACATGTTAACTTACCACATCCACATCAAGTAAAAGCGTGCAACAAATTAAAATCAAACTTTTGATGCATTTTCCTCTGTAGGTGGAGTGACACAGGGAAGGATCGTTAGGATGGGATGGGAATTAAGGCGTGTTCTTCCAAAACTCAGTAAGTGCACTTATGTTGCAAAATAAGTTAGTAGGGTATTCAGAAATTCATTTCCGTCGTCAGTTCTTTCAAAAGAAACTCGAGTTTACAATCTGGATTTTGTAATGAGTCATGTAAATAGAGATACATGTAAATGTGTAAAGAACAATTATATTTACATAATTTTCCTTTATAGTCAACTCCTTTTAATCATAGCTCCCTGAGAGCATGCAAAAAAAAGTTGCAGGAAATTGCAATTATCTAGTGATTTTTTTGATACAGAATATAGCATTTTGAAATCTAGAAAATTTTGCAATTAAGAAGAAGTCACAATTATTCAGACTGTGATTAAGTGAAGGCGGCTGTATTTCAAATCATCCAGAGTGCACAAAGTGAGTTTTGGAAAAACATTCTTCAGTTGTGATTATTACAGATAGAAGTGCTCCCATGCTCAAGGGCAAACTCTGACCAGGATATGAATCTTGTTTCAGTCCTATAGAACCACATGGTAGATATCGAAGGATGCGATTACACGATTCTTTTCTCCCCCTACTCTCTCTTTCTCTTTTTCTGTCCTTTCTGTCTTTTTCTCTCTTGACTGATTTTTTTTTTCCCTTTGTTTTGATGAGGAAAGACTCATCTTAATCATTATATATGATAAATTCAATCTTTTTAGTCTTTGTCAGTGAATAAGTTAATAATCACAAAAGTCTGATGTCTTTACCTACTGTGGAAGTGGTCCTTTTCATGGGGATATAATTCTCCTTAAAAGTCAGAAATTTAAAAGGAACATTTATGTGAATCCCTCATGATGGCATCTCATGTGTGTATGAGTCTAATGTAAATCAGGAGTGAAATTACAGGATCGCTGATGTTAAGAAAAAGAAAAAATCTTTGGCATATTCTGGTTAAATCACCAAAATGTTCCGTCTTTTGCCTACTGATAGAGAATCAAATACAGTAATAGTATTTAGTCCAAGTAGGAAGAGGTAGTAAGTAGCAACAATACATTTTACTTATTTACTAGATCTAGTAATAACTCTTTTGAAAAAAAAGTAGATCAGAACAGAACTTCTTTTCAGGGGCAATGATTTTCATGTCAAATTCAATTCACAAAAAAACCCACAAAAAGTACCATTTCTCTAGTAACCACTACCTATTTCAAACAGAGAAGCAAAACAAACAACAGTGTAGATCTGATGTCAGTAATGCTATATTGCTTTGAACAATGAGGACATATTACTGCTATGACTATTTTAATTTGTACGGTTTTCTTACTACTGATTAATTTGCCTATAAGGGCACTCTTATACTGCCATGGGAGAATTCTTGTCATGCAATAAATAGTGACAAAATGTAATGAAAGCTTCTCTAGATATTTGCCTCAAGAGCAGAACAAATTGTAAAAGTTGGAAATTAGAAAACTTCTGAAAAGGTTTGAAAATCCACAAATATGAATGCAAAGAATGAGATTTAGGTTGGCCCATAATTAGAAAGACACAAATAAGTGTGGGTCCCATTTGTCAAGTAGCTAAGTGGTTTCACAGAATTCAACAAGATGCTAATATTTCCAGCTTTGTTTGTTTTTTTTTCTTTTTGTCTAATTGATTTCCCAGGAGTAAAAGTCTTAACCTAGTTTGTGGCATCACTCAAGTAGACTGAATAGCTGTTGCAGTAGACAGTGGTTACAATGGAAATGGATAAACCGAAAAGACCATACAAACAAAAAGTAACACAAAACCCCATATTATTGTCCTCTTCTTAGGCTTGTCTGTAAGTCTTTGGTCCAGCAAATTTCGTTTTAAGTTTTCTACTGTATGTGGGTATTAACTCCCCATTAGACACATGTATCAAACAGGCAAAAGAGTATGCTTGTGTTTGATTCTCCTTCTTTTGTCTTTTCCTCTCATCTTCTCTCCCCACCCCTTACTATTCTTAATTCTCAGTTCCGTTCCTTTCTCCTTACTACTAACCTGACTTTCAAACTGGTGCTGCTTTTATGTGACGACCATTTGCTTGTTATATCACTTGTTTTGAGGAAGACTACTATATCTTTGAACATGTATTATCATATTTGTTTACTTGGTTCAGTTTTTTTTTTAAATTCATCGACTCATTCTCTCATATGTTCAGTCATCCTTTAAATCATTCTCTCATCCATGTGTTTTTACCATTCAATCTTCCCTTTACAACATCTTTTTTTTTTTTTCTCACAAGGGAAAAATAAAAATTATTCATGTATAAGAAAAATTGATCATGCTCCTTTGTGTTCTTTTTTTTTTTTTAAACTAGCCTTTGTGATTGTTGTGTCAGTTCTTAAACATGAAAGTTTGTCTGCAAACTTAGACATGAAAGTAAATCTTCAAATTACTGAGACATGAAAGTAAGTCTTTGAAGTATCAAGTTCTTTGTTTGACCAAATCAGTCAAGAAAATGTGTCCTGTGTGGTCAGTAGCTCACTGTAGATCAACAAGATTTGGATTCATTTCCCATTTTGGACATTTTATAAAGTTGCAGGAGAGCATTTCATTCACACGTTCTTTTCTGTAAAATGGGTACTCAGGATTGGAATTGAAAGCTTTTGTTAAAATTCAGGGATGGGGAAAAAAAACGTTGCTGAGTGATCTGACCTGCCAGAGTAGTAAGCAGACAATGCCCGTCTCAAAACTTCATCAAAACAGGATTGGACATCATTTTGCTGTGAACCTACATTCTATTAGTTCGAGCAGCATAATAATAGTATGATTTATGATAACTTTTTCTCCAGATATTGTTGTGTAATTTTAAATTAATTAAAATGACAACTGACCAGATCATTCAGTAACTTTCTCAAGTCTTCAGTGATGTATCAATGCATCTCCTACTTTACAGGTTTCTAGTAGCTTTCTTTCACTGCCAATAACCAAGTACCTATTTTAACAGACAAGAGGACTGAGAAAATCATGAACAAAATTCTTTTAGAGACAACATGAAATATGACCATGGCAGAAATCAATAGACAGAACCTTCCTAATAACTTGATCTCATTGTCTCAAGGACCAACCCGCAAGCACATTGCAGTTTATTCTTCAGTTTCTGGATGTCTTTGTACTTCGCAGCAAGGCTTCACACAGGCTGAAAACCCTTATTCAGTCTGTGGCCTTAAATATACTTATTCAAATGTTCGAAAGATAAAAAAAAAAACGGAATTGTAATCATCTGGGAAGAATTAATTATTCATGCAAACTAATTATCAGAGCTTATCAACAGCGCTAGATCAGTGTGGTGCTCTTGAAAGAGGTGAACACTTGTGATCCCTCAGTTCCATCACACTCCATTGAACCACCTTGATAAATGAACAGGAAGTTTCCAAAACGGGGCCTACCGTTTCATGTTGTTGAAATTAGGCAATTGTATGCTCAAGAGATGCATGTTTCAAATTTCTTCATTCAATGCCAACCCCAATTTGGAATCTGGATTTCTTCATTAGTGATTATACAGAATTATAAAAAGATACAGAATACCACTTGAAGATATCTGAACAGGAAGACAGGCCCACCGTGACAATAGTGGTAGTGATGGTTATAAGTTTTTGTTGTTTTTTTTTTAATTTGGACTAAATGTGTTGTTAGAGAGGAGGATAATGATGATGACAATATGATGGTTGTGTAAGAAGGGATGGGATATTCATTGTGTGCCTTTTGTTTGTCAGTGGTCATTACACTTTCTAATGGTGTTCAGAATAGATTCGGGGCAATTCTTTTATTTCACAAGGATCCAACTTTTGCAAAAAGTTGGAATTGACTTTCAGCAAGCCCAGCATGATGGTCTTCTCAAGTGTGTAAGGGCACAGATGTCTATAGAGTAATCAGGAGAGGCATTACAGGACTATCAATACAAAGTATCTGCAACTCTTGTTTCGTACTGATAAAAAACAGACACGTACTACAATCAGTAATGTCCAAAAAATAATGAGGGGCAGTAACAAGAAATAACTGCTTACTACTAATACTAAAAGTAAGCTCTGTGAAAAATATTAAACGAAACTGGTTTTCCCTGGATGTAATTTTCATGAATAAAGTGCAACTCAGGGAAATTAGAAAATACTAGATCCTCACAAAAAAAACACAAAAAAACTTAGGTACTACAACCTCACAAACCATGATTCCAAGGAACGATTCCATAATCTCAGAAATGTGAGGATTCTGGATTTTGTGAGTAAAATTTAATAAAGTAAATTCAGGACTTGGTAACCCAGCATTTAACTTTCTAAATATCATGTCAAGGGGAACAGCTCTTGAAATCAACACAGAGATTATGAATATATAGTATTTGTTTACTACTCATTGTTATGATAATAATATGCAGTTCAGTGATGGGCTGAAGGAGCTATTATCTCTAGTCTTCGCACTTACAGGAATATAGTGGGTGATGCAGTAAAACTGCAGGGCTGGAGTGGCTGGCAATCTGGTAAATAAAGGATTAAATGAGTATGTGGAATTTTCAAGCACATGAGTCTCAAGATAATCAGATCCAATTGTACTGGCCCATATCCCTAAAAACATTCAAAATAGACGGGAACTATTGTAGATGATTTTAAAAAACTTAAGTTGTCAGATTCAAAAGAGGACAGGGTGGATGAGTTCAGATCAGCAGCCACTTATATCAAGTACTAACTTAACCCTTCCAGGCATTCATCATTGGCCACTTTTGGAGCTCGCTGTGTGGCATTAAGTTACCCACACCATCTATTTCACTATGTATATAAAATATTGTGGGGGTTAAAACTACCTTGGAATGTCTCAGAGGAAGTTTTGCTAAATTGCTAGGCTATATTTTGATGAAAAGCGGGGTTCTTTACCCGAATGCCTCCCACCCATCCTTACAATAAAGTGCCCATGAATGCTTACAAAGAAAGTAAGAAAGTTCTGCTTGTTTATTTGTGTGGTTGCTCATGTGAAACAAAACCAGTGGTATCAATGTGTTGCTAAGCAAAAACTTGGGGAATACATAAAGTATCACTGATCTGGAATTTGGAGTTATTTTCAAATTAAAAACAAAAATGCATGTAAGTACCCATGCATGTCTTGAAGAGTTAATCGTAATAGTTGTCGCAACATAGATCAGGCACAGTTTTGACTTAAAAAGGTTTTTTTTTTTATGATACAGGTCTTTTCCAGGAACAGTCAAGGAAGAACTTAGGCATTGTCTCCCTGACACATCCAACAATCAATACTCTGGAATGGTGGTACACATTGATATGTGGAGGGTTGAACTGAGTTTACAACAAAAGTAGATCAAAAGATGCAGAAACATTAGTCAACTCGTTCTTCTGTATTCACAAGTTTTCACTAGTATAGGGTTGTTGCATGCTTAAAGACACACTTTTTGTCCTGTGAAAATTCATGTAGCTTTCTGAGTTGTTTTAGCCCCACTGAAAGGGACCATACCAGCTCAATTTTACTGCCCCTATAAGGGTTAAAGTTATTCCATATATCTAAAGCCCACATAATGAACCAAAGATCCTTCCTCTCATGCTTGTGATAAGCTTAGGCCCTACTCTTTTATTTATAAACATGGTTCAATAATATGCAGGCGACCTAAGCTTCTAAATTTTGCCATGACGTGAGCACACCAAGGCTGCACATGTGGTGGGGAAAACCGGTTCTTGGTGAATCACTGCTGGCAGAGAATGGTTCTCAACGTATATGGGTTTGGCTACAGGAGAGCACAGGTGGTTTTTATTTTTTGTTTAGGCCACAACATGGCACGAGCAGGATGTTGAAATTTATCTTCATATAATACACAAATCCCTCAACAGTATTGCCACCAATCAGCAAATACTGCAGTAATAGTATGAGATTTGCAAGATTCATATCAAGGGCAAATGCTCACTCAAGCACCTCCACACAATTATTAATCCCCCAGCTGGTCAGAATACTCAATTTTCTCAACTCCCTTAGCAAAATACACTGTCACTACCATTTTACCTTATATCATCATTACCCCGGCAGGCCAATTCACTGAATAACTTTTCCCATTATCCCAGCAGGCCAGTTCACTGAATAACTTTTCCCATTATCCCAGCAGGTCAGTTCACTGAATAACTTTTCCCATTATCCAAGCAGGCCAGATCACGGAATAACTTTTCCCATTATCCCAGCAGGTCAGTTCACTGGATAACTTTTCCCATTATCCCAACAGGCCAGATCACTGAATGACTTTCCCACCTTCCTGGGGAATATACAGTGCTACTGTATTTCACTAACAGATCATTAGCATAATTTAGAAAGAGGTTTTTCACCAGACACCCAGTTTTTTTACAGATGGATGGAACAAGGAAAGTAATGATAATAATAATAATAGTAATAATAATAATAATAATGCAGTTTATAAGCCTCTTATCCAGGTTGGTGCCTGTTCATGCAATTACACACTTTTATTGCCCTAGCAGACATAATCACTTTCAAACTCTCTCTCAGCTCCCTGGAGAGCATAGCATGCCACTGCCACTTACAGGTACACTGATCACTGGCATTCTGACAATTTCTACCACTACCTTTAGCCAGATACCCATTTTTATGGATGGGTGGAAGTGGGAAAAATGTGAATGAAATGCCCTCTCAAGGCACTTCAACAAGACTGTGGTTGGAACTTGAACCCATGACCATTAGATCTTGAGTCCAAAGCCGCGACCATTTGGCCACACTGCTTCACATAATGAAATAATTTAACTACATGACTGAAATAGAAAATCAGGTGTCAAAACCCTCCCTGTTATGGAAGAAACTTCAAGAAAAGGTAATCTATCCAAGGCCTTAACTTTCACAAAAAATCCAAGATATCTGGACACTGCCTTTATATTGGCATTTGTGATTCAACCATTACAGGCTTTTGGTAAAGATAGTTCTTAATTAGTCAGCCCTAACAAAACCTATTTCAAATGTAAATAGCATTGTGACATCAAATCTCTCTTCCGAAAGTAGAAGCTGCATCAGCCAATAAAAGCCAATGTAACAGACCAAATCAGCCAGTCATATTCCTCTGACTATGGCAAAGTAGAAAGCAAAAGTAATGTTATAGTTGTGGCTTGCACTGCCCAGATGAATGTGCACGCATAACTGAGAGTAATCTATCAGTGATCCAGCATTTTAAGGTGGTCTGATCAGTAATCTAAACTCAGTCTTACAAAATAATTAAGCCTGTGAATGAACCACATTACCACACTATTATCATCAGTCACTGATCTCAAGAACTATGTGACTATAAACTACTACTTAAGCACAACCTCCACCTATTACAAGTTTTTTATCTATAAAATCAAAACGCAAGATTTTCTGGATAGTAGAGACTGAACAATCATAACTCCTTTTCATTGCCAACTTTTCTTATGCTTCAGATGTGCTGTGAATAAATGGAGTTGACCATAATTTGAATCATGTTGAACTTGATTGCATACCCTTGAAAGGGAAATGATAATGTGAGATCAGACCAAATTGTCTCTGAGCAGTGATAGAGCACCTATTTTTTTTCCATAACTTCTGTTTTGTCATACAGAAGTTAGATACAAAATTAACTCTTCATCCCCTCATCGTCAATCCTGCACACATCTTTTCAGCTTGCATCACACATAGTGTACAATCCACAAATGTTCCCACTTGACTCACCGTACATCAGTGTATGAATTCATTCAGTTAATTTAGCTCAAACATAAATGTGCAGAGGTTCATCCCATTACGGTAGGATCTTAATATACAGTTTGCCTTGGTGCATGGAAAAACTATGCTTAATGCTGAAGTATACTTAATATCCAAGTCCACCTGAATAATAAAATATAGAATAACAGTGAATCCATAAAAATGTGAATAAATGAGAGATTGATATCGAGGTGCTGCTTTATATGTTTAGCCTAAAACTGTTCCTGGCCTAAGGGAAGTTATTGCTGTAATGATAATACTGTATTAACATTTGGCCTAACAATTTATAAATCATTATTTTGGTAATGATCCTTACCAATTCACTCAACAATTTATACATTATTTTGGTGCAGGTGGAAAGTATTAAATTTCAAGCTCCAGATGAGCTTCATTCTTATGATAAGATATTAGTGAACATGGATAACTCACTGAAGGATGTGCCTCTGTCTCTTTGTTGTCATAGTGACGCCGCTAGCACCTGAGCCCAGCATATTCTGATAACACCTGTCAACTACACTTGACACCTGAATAGCAAACTTCAACAAGGAGTGCTGTTTACATCATTCCTTTAGGGTTGACATATGAGGTCATATTCCACAAAGATCATATGCAAATTAGGTGGCCCCATGCAAACATCTGATAAGCCTTGCAATTTATTAAAAAAAAACAACAGAAGGCAAGACAATACCAGTAAATGAGGCATCTATCAATTTGAATGTTTGGATGGTTCAGCGAAGTTTTGAAAGTCTAGTACAAATCATAGCCCCATAGGAACTGACTGTAAGCAAGTTTTGGGAAAAAAATAGCTTTTGATGCCCATTTAGCTAAAAGATGGGCCCTCTACTCCAAATAAAAAGTGAAATGATGCATTTTCACGTAAAAAATGTACTCTAATAGTGATGTATGTTAAGTTAACTACATTTGGGAACTTGATTGATATTTTCAAGTCATGACGGTATTCCATCAGGGAGAGGAAAATATTTCAGTTGGTATTCTCACATATTTGTCTTATAATTTAATTTTTTTCAGCCAATTTTGTTTTCAATTTAATGTCACAAAATTGTGAGTCATCGGATTTCTGAACTAGACCCCAGAATGTTGATAATTTGATACCAGTTCTGATGGCTATCTCAGAGTTTATGTACAAACTCAAAAACTTAAGGACAAAACAATGTTCTGAGACAAGAGATTTCATTCACGTTAAAAAAAAGTTACAAGCAATCCCACTTTTCTTCAAATCTTATTCTTGTAGAACATGATTTTATAATTGAGCACAGAAAATCTGTGTTTTATCGCAATCAGGACAATCACAACTTCTGCCTAACTGCAACATTTTCCACTTAACAAATGTTAGATTTCTATATAATTGTTACAGTTTAAGTGCAACTTTTTAAACTGCTTTACAGGGATTGCTATATGTGAAGTTGACTGTATAGTCATGAAACTGTTCTCCCACAAGGACCTAGACAGATTTAGCAGAGAAAATAGCATTTTAGCTCAACCTGAACGAGTTTCTATGCAATGGGCATTCTGATTGCTTCAATATGTCAGTATGTTTTTGCTATCCATTTATACACTGTACATCCACTTTTAATTAGAGCTATGAGGTCACACCAGTTTCATAACTTGTTTCTGATGGGTCTGAGTGATCCATCTAGTGAAAAACCAAAAAGAAGATCCAAGATGGGAAGTGGCAAAACAAAAAAAAAAAAAGGGGGGNAAAAAAAAAGGGGGGGGGAGCAGGAAAGGCTATTAAAACATTATGTTAGGGGCAGTTCCAAGATAATATGCTCACTTGCGGCTAAACCTGACAATAACAATGACAGAGTCTACAGCATTTGGTTCACAGAATATTTGGAAGAGCTTTGGGCACAAGAGCAAAACCTGGAATTTTCTCTATGAATTTTGCATCAAATGACTAAGGGTTGAGAACAGCAAATTCCCTTTTCTAAGATAAATGACCTTAACAGTGCATTTCATCAGAACATTTTGTATGGGCTTCAACTACACATAGATATACTGAGAATACTCCATCAATGCTTTCAGATACCTTCACATAAAAACTGAACATCTGCAAAAATTATTTTGAACAACGTACCTAGTGTCAAATCAATTTATGTAGACACTACTGGTCTCAAACTTTAAGGCCTTGGTGATTAATTTGCATATGCTATGCCATTAAGATCTGTTGATACATCAGTTAAATTTAGGTCTTGGATAGGTTTGGAAAACCAACTCAACAATACCAACCTGTGGTTTACAGCTCTGGATAAGAGATATCTTATAAATGCTGTTGTTACTGTATATCACAAATGAAACTGATTTTAATGTTTTCATTTCATACTTTTCAGACTAGGAATACCATCATGCTGACTGTGGTTAGTATTTTTGTCATGCCAGCTGTGGTGTTTATAATATCACTCAAATTCAGCTGAATATTATTTTGTATTTATCAGTTCTGTGACCAAGCAAAATGTCTCACTTCGCAAAGTTCTGTATGATTTTGACATTGACACTTTTTGTTCTCAGCATCCTGTGTTTTGTTGAAGTCAAATGAATGTCAGTTACATTGGAATGGCCCTATGTTGAGATTTAAAAAGAATATACAGGAAGCAACAAAGCAATAAAAATGTCGGATATTTCAGCAAAGCTGCCTCCTTCAGTGACAACATCATAAAATAACAATTACACTATAGAAAAAAAACAAAGAATTGTCCTCTTAAGGGGAGGCACAACATTTTCTATTTCAGTGCACTTTGCAGGCATACCAAAGTGCTGATTAGTGCCTTTCTTCCTTCGTGGATTTTGATCTTACAAAAATTTTATCTCCCAATACAGGCGTTGTATTACCACTAGAATGTGTACATGTATCTGAGTCACATTCATGCCCATAATGAGAGAGGGGTTTTCAGAATTTGTGTATCAAGAGCAAATTACTTAGAACTGAATCAAAGCAAAGCACTGTCTCTCAAAGAGATAAATGAGAATTAAACTTACAAAAATAAAAACTCTCTGTCACTTTGTGATTTAATGTGTCTTGAATATATATGTGAAAGCTGGTAGTGAAGCAACTATTGTATTTTAAAATAAATCTTTCTTAACATCAAAATAGATAACAGAGGCACACATTATTGAGCATTTTGATGCACAATTTTGCATGCAAAATGTACTGAATTACAAATGGTCAGTGCACACCCCAGATATACACTATAATCTACAACAGATGAGTAGTCTTCTCTCTTGGATAGCATTATCATGGTGGACATCGCCATTTTCTAGGTCAGTACATATTGCATACAAAATTACGCACCTAAGTGCTTAACAGTGCATTTGTTTTTTTGTTATCTTAAGACACCTGTATCTCAAACTACTGTCATTACTTCACCATCAGATTTCACACATGTATCTAAGACACATTCATGTATATCATTACAGAACAGTATTCAATATTTGTGTCATGAGTCTAAGTTACATGACATTAAGGGAAAGGGCTGTCATTCAAAGAGACACACTGAGAATTAAACTTAGAATAATAAAATGCCTCTATAATGATCTACATTAATGTGTCTTAGATGCATGTGTGAAGTCTGGCAGTCAAGTAAAATCTGTATTTTGGGATAACAATGTCCTAATATCACCACTCACAACAGAAATAAATCCACTAATTAGCACTTTGGTGTGCAATTTTGCATGCAAAATGTACTAAATTAGAAAAAAGCAGTGCACACCTTCCCAATGCACTATAATCTACTGGAGAAGAGTTATTCTTCCCCTTAAATTTCCTGTTTGCCTTTGGATGTGTTTGTTGTTGTGAAAGCCAACACATCCAATAGATTATCATTTTGGACAGCTGGGTCAATGTCTGTGTCCCTTAACAAACAAGATGTGGGAAGGAGAATGGAAGAGGTGGCTGAAGGTTATACAGTATAATCTCAATATAAATATGCCTAGGTGCAAGGAAAAAGTAAACTTTAATATGAGGCATACTTAAGAAATGACAGAATGATAATAAATCAGTGCATATGAAATTCATACTTAAAAACGAAGTATACCTAATAAAGATCTTAATATTGAGGTTCCACTGTAACAGAATTACAGTAAAACCTTGATATCATGACTGTCCATTGGGTTATGTCCGATAAATAACATTACTCATGGACCAGATGGACCAAATTGATTTTACTTAACATGACAAGACTTATGATAGGACTGGAGCAACTGACTGGCCTAACCAGGTGGCCAACATAACCAGGAGATGTGTAAGTCCATATAACATTAATACATGTTTTAGTCTGCAAGTCTCTATCAATGAGTCATAGGCAAATTACTGGACATAAAGGAAAACAATGGAACTTTTTTATGACAAAACGCTTGGAAAAACTGACCATTTAGATAGTTTGGGACCCAGAAAAAAAGTTAACCAGTAAAAAGGTCAAGAATTACTTTCTAAGGAAAAAGGCACTTGTGGGAAAAAAATGTCACTGCCTGTGGAATGAAATGCCACTTTGAAAATAGTAACAAATAATAAATGTAAATAGGAAATGCGGAAATAAACAGTATGAATGAATTTGCAGGTCAAACGGTGCAAAGCTGTGATTTCCGAAAATCTGGTTAAAATATCACTGAGTTAAATTTATATAGATGAAAAGCACAGACTGGCTGTTCCATCCATACTACCTTGAGTTCATAAGATCTAGAAAAAAATGAACTCCATTAATTTTAAGCAATCTCTACAAAACAGTAAACTACAACATTATTTGATTCTTAGTAAAAATAATCTCCCTATTGCTCTATAATTGATTCTATTCTAGCGTATTCTTCCAGCTGACAATTTTTCACACCAACAAAAACTGACACTTTTTCCAGGTTATGGTTAGTTTGATCAGTGGTTTTTACTTCTTAGCCTTGTTTTGTTCAAGAAATATGGCTAAGATGGTCCATGGTTAAGGTCATCATGCCATCGTGCACTAGAAATTAAAAGAAGAAAGAATATTTTGAAATATTTCTGTAAAAAAACAATTGTGCATGAGACAAAAGAACTTTTTAGAAGAGTATCAAAGAACATACTTGAAAGAATATCTAGATTCATTATGATTATTATAAAAACTTATAATTAAAAATGTTAGTTAAAAATAAAAGCTGGCCAGCACATTCGAGCTTCACTTCTGTATTTCTTGCAACTTGAAAATACATTATGTATATATTTTTTTGTATTTTAATTTTCTATGAAGATGTACTATTTGTTAAATGTGTTGTTGACCACCCTCATACTGTCAAGCATGGTCCAGCCATGAATAATAAAATACATTAAATTTGTTAAAAACTTGTTGCTTGGTCAGAAAGATGGTCGTGTATATTAGGATAGGACTTATTAATCACACATTCCAGTGGTCACAGACTTTCAATTAAATGTAATTGAGTGAGGATTAAGAACTGTAAACATATTTGCTTGCTTGGTTTTTATTGTGTAAGAGGGTTATAAGCAAATTTACATAGTATTTTAGTGATGTGGTTTCTTCACAGCTCAGTATGAGAACACTAGACTTGCAAATTGAGGGTCCTGAGTTTGATCCTCACTATGAGGTAAATTACCCCTGCACTGAATATCCTGAGGTTTTACTGCATAATATATGAACACCGGCGAGAAATATCAAATCTCAACAAGGACAAATCAAAGCGCAACCACACAAACCAAATGAAAGCCGAGCTGCAAACAAGATAATAGAATAAATTTTACTGCTAAAGACTAACACAGACATTGTATTGAAACCACAAAGGCTACGGATTAAAACTACTCTAAAGTTAAGAAACACATAATGAGATCAAACATGTAACAAAAGCTTGAAATGTGTTATTTTTGTTCCTGTTTAAGGGTGCAATATGCTTCATCATTGTGTAGCAATTTCAATAACTCTGGGTTCTCATACACATTATAAAGCTGCAACTTCAAACTAAAATCGACGTTTTCCATCTGCACTTCTAGATCACCACTTGTATACCTAACTACACTGTGAGACAATATGAAAGACAACCTGAATACTGAAACATGAAGATCTCCTATTTCTCTCTCTAACAGACAAAGGTAGCCCTTTGCCCCTTTTCCACAAGACCCAAGAAATTAAAAGGCAAAGTTGAGAGCATTATTCTAAAATGAAAATGTGACTAAGCATAAATGTATAAACACAACACATATCTATCTACTCGAGCACTGTGCATTCCAATTCTATCTACTACCTGCTAACCATTGGGACTAATTATATTCTATTATGAAGAAATGGTTCCCATTTTCGCCCTTTTTTTACTTCAGGAGACAATGACTGAGTCATGCATGTTGGTATAAATTCTCAGGCCTAAGTTCAATGTTACCAGCTTAAAAGAAGAAGTTGCCACATAAGAAATCAATATGCATTTGAACTCATTGAAGACTGAAAATAAACAAAATATTCACTGTAAATTACATCTAAAAACCTGATCCCAAAGAAAAACTTGTATTAAAATCAGTCAACAGCCGATTCACAAGAAATCAATGCTGCAGAAAATCAGGACCTTCATTAAGAAAATTCATTTATTCAACAATCATCATACACAGATGAAAGGACATGCTCTTTCTGGCATAGAGGTTTTATGTTGCACCTATAGTAATAGAAAGGATTTCAGAAAAAGCTATATATTTCCATAGAAATTACCACTTCTTTTGCACTGTGTGCCAATAATCAGGCCCTTTGGCACAGAACACTGAATTCTACAGCTGTTGCCAGCAAACACAGATCAGGGCAAACTTCTAACAACAGAAACTAGACTAGCAACTAGATCTAAAGTATACAAACAATTAAATCTTTTGATTTGATTGCTCATAGTATGAAAACAACAGACTCCACATAGTGGTGAAAACATTTGTAAAGCTGCACAAATTCTAAGTTAAAGCAAGCCAAACCTCATATAATAAAATTTCGGAAACTATGACGACGACTATTCTAGTGTAGGCTATTTTCAGAGATTTCATAGTTATAATTATTACTCAGTCTTTCACAAATCTATTTGTACTCACAACTCCAGAAAAAGATGGTTGCACCATCCCAGGATTGCATCATAACATCATTAGAATAATACAAGGGAAATAAGCATGAGTTCCATCACCTCCCTTCCTCTCCCTCTTTCTTGCCCTTTTGTACCCTCTAAAGGACCCCTTCAACAGTCAGTCCTGGACATAAACAGATACGAATGCACCCTGATCCATGGGAAATAACTCAAATAATTCTTCACCTCAGAATTTTGTATACAAATCAGCTCTCCTCTTTTCAATTTGCTCAGCCTCTGCACAATATATGATGGACATGTCTGTCTTTTGCTTAAAACAGGGCTTGGAAAAGTAGTCAATGATTAGCGTTTTTTATATGACGTATCCGTTCATCTTATTCCCTATGTAATGAGCTATGCCTTTGTACAGGGACACAAAATGTTCGTAATGGCCTGAAAAGGTTATAAAACCCTAACTCAAACAACCCTGTAAACAGGTCACTAAGCTCACTGTAATTTGGTGACATCAGCATTTGAAAATCAAGATGTAGCAAAAGAGCACTATCTCATACTACCTCATGCTCACTGCAACTCTTTGTTTCCACGCCTCTTTTCATTTTCTAACTAACTTTCTACTCATAAACTCTAATGTTTTAAGAAACTCAAATTTATGGATTTGTCCTCTGGAAATTGAGTTTGTTATGTTCTGCCGTATTATGTTACTGCCACAAAGCTAGTTTATCAAGGGGGTGTTGATCCTGACAGAACTATAACAGTGGTTTGTCTAGATTCTTTTTTAACATTTCCTTTAATGGCATGCCTATACTTATCATGATGTTATGTTTCAGATCAGGTTTACAAAATTAAATAAGTTCAAGCTCAAAAGACATAGGTCAGTATAGAGAAGTAAGTCTGGTTTAGGGTATCTATGAGTAAATAGCTTAAAAGCCCATCCAGGGTATAAAAGGGAAGACACATGATAGGACACTTCATTCATTTGGCTATAGTCACACACTTCATGCCAGTGAGCTGTATTTTCAAATTTCATGAGTAAACCATTTCTTACTGCATTGAAAATTAGGAAATTGCTAGTTTACTGTCCTTCCAAATGTTAAGAAAATAGAAATTTGATATAAAAACGTCTAGTATCTAAAAAATGGTGACCATGAGCATTTGTAGATGGGGCTTGTCTTCTGACAGTAAAGATAGGATGGTGCATTTAAGGCTAGGGATTTCATAAGTTTGTGGGTTCCAAGAAAACATGCACGCAAACACATGTATACAAACAAACAAAATGGTACTACAATGTAAGACAAGTACATAAACAGCATCACATTAGAAACTTAAACTTCCACTGCTTTCACACTACCCAACAAATAAATATACAGGAAAAACATATGTAAACGAAGAAAACCTTGGGTGCAAAAGAAACTAATGAACATCCATTAAAAAATAAGAAAATGCATGGTGGTGTTACTGTCTGTTTTATTGCAACATATTATTGCAGTTTGGTGTCTTATACAAAGAAAAAAGACAAAACAATAAGGAAAACTAAAGGAGTGGAAATGTATATTGAATCTCGGCAGTTGTGGGTAAACAACAGTCAAATGCACCCTAAGGGCTGGAATTGGAAAGAACAGTGGGAACATAAACATGTACAGATTTGCACTTGAAAATGTCTTGTCATGATCTTTAAAGTGACATCAATTGTAGGTTAAAAACTGCACAGTTCCATAGGCTACTTAAGAAAAATGAAGTTATCACAAATCTTCATGCTAAAGCGATATCAGCACACCTGTAAAGAGAAATTGAGCCTTTAAAGTGTTGAGCAAAAGAATTTTCCAGTGGTGTGAAATAATACGAGTTACTATTCTGCCATTTTATGGACAAATCATTACTTTACAAGAGACACAGAAAAACTTTTATGTTGCAGCTTACTTTATCCGATATCAAATAGCATATACAGCTCATTATAAATGCTAGAGGGAATAACCCATGCACAAAGAGACAGAACATTAGGCTCTTCAACAAAAGATGAATTTAAAATAATCTGGAATAAACTCTTTGTTTTCCTTGTAAATCGGCAGAGCTGCTCTTTTGCATGAGTAATGTCTTATTAGACTCTAAAGCACACTTTTTTAAAACAAAGATTCAGCTCGATAAAACCTTGTCTTTGTAATCTTCAATCCAGAATACCTATGTCTTGCTGGCAGTCTAAATAAGGCTTAAGTTACATTTTGGCTAAATCAAGTTAGTGGTGTGACCCGAAAGCTTTATGTGTGTTCTTTCATTACAGGGAAATAATTCTGCCTAGTTTTATACTGGCCTGAGTTACAGTTCTTTGAAAAGGGAGGAACCATCCTGTGCAATGGCAAAAAATTCAGAGAACTCTGCAATTGAGGAATTTTTTTTTTAATATATAATTCATCTAATATGCCTCCTACATACTCAAAGTTATCCACAATTACTGACCATTTGCACATAAAATCAATGTTAGTTTACATTTATAAAATACGTATACAAATGATTTTCCTCTTGATTTCCTGAACTAACATATACATGACACTGGATAGCTCTTTCCACCTTCATTGCCTGCTATCTCAGTTTCTGGTCTAGCAACATAAGCCTCACTTTAACTGGCTGCAAGACATATAATGAAATGTCACATCATTCCAGTTAGGAAATTCCATGGTACACCATAGCAGGACACGGAATGTCTCTGATAACACCCTGACTGAAAAACAACTCAGATTTGTGCTGCCACGGGGAGAAATAAATGATACATGTGTCCTTTTATATGCTTCCTGAGGTATCTGTTTAGCCACAATAAGCTACTTAATTTGACTTTTCAAAATACTGAAATAATTTTCACAGAAATGTCACAAAAAGCTTCAGCTAACAAATACAAAAAGTATATTAAGGTCTAGTCATTACATCAAAATAACACACAAAATCATTCATATGTTACACATGTGCAAGGAGAAGTAAACATGAAAACAATGTGAGTTGGTTGTTATCAAATGATCTGTCATGTGAATAACTGCGTCAATTCTAATAAAATAATACATAAAACTGCAGGTGCATTAAATGAGATATTTGCTCAGTCTATACTGCATACGTGTATTATGCTTTATGTCAAGCATCCTGCAAGGGAGACTCTACTAACTAGCAAGTGGGCAACATAAATACATTCCTCTGCAATTTTTTTTGGATAAATTACTGCCATGTCAATCTGTCAGATTCCAAAGATTTTTGATCTGGCTACTCTGGTTTTCATGTATGAAAATCTGTCCTAAAAAATTCAAAACAAACATAAAGATGATATGCTTGCATCAAGAACACATGATGTACATGTTCTTGTCTGAGCTGCAACATTTAATACAATGAGACATGAAGCTTATAAAGCAACATGTGCAAAAAAGGCAAATGTCATATTAAGAATATGTCTCAATGTCACAAGTTTAGATATTTTCAGGAGAAGGATCCACATTCCTTATTATTTGATAACACTATCCTGTTACTTAGTCTGTGCTGCAGCCAATGTATAACAAAGAAATTAAACAACATTGCACTATAATGCAGATTTGAATGGGATATGCTGGAGCAAAACTTTTCTGTTCACAAAAACTTTTATATACATGGAGCAGCCTCTGGCTTCTAAATAAAGAGTTCTGACACTTACTTTGGTATAGGAACATAAGTAAAATGATATGCTTTACTTCACAAGTGTGACTCTTGTCCATGATGTCAACAAACAAAACAAACACATTAAACAAATAGTAAATGCACTGGAAGATAATATGACTATGATGTGTTTTGCTGCTAAAATGTCACAGGTACATGTCACTGGTGAAAATCGCACACCATGTATATCCAAAGTCTTCTAGTTCACAGTTTTTTTTTGAAGCAAACTCATGTTTTCCATCCCTCTATATGCTTGTCCTGGAGAGACCAATAGAGATCATTAAATTTGCTACATGATCAAACCAGTCAACTATGGGAGTGAAAAACAAAATGTGTCGATCTGAGGATTCTGCAAACTGTGCATGATTGTTGCTCTTCTCAGTTGTGCAAACTATGCAAGTCTGTTCATAATATGACTCCTAAGTTACTAATCAAAGGCTTCGATGGCTTTGTTCCGTCATATATTCCAAGTGCTCTGATCCCCATCTGATGGTTGTAGAAACGGAGATTGTAAAACAAGCAACTACAAAATAAAACATATTAATTATTTCCTCTTTCTTGTAAAATTTTATCTCTGTGACATATATACAGTTTGCGATTTTCATCGAGAATTGGTGACTGTAAAACAAGCAGTTAGAAAATAAAACGCTTTGTTCTTTATCTTGTGTAATTTATTCTCAGTGACAAACACTGTTTGTGACCTGCAATGCTGATGAGATTTCACCCAAAACAATGATGCTTTTCAAGGGGAATCAGCGAGCCTGGCCAGTTAGCATTACATTTTATAGCAAACTGACAGACAGAAAAATTAAGATTACTTCCAACAATCTTGCTGGTCATTGATGAGCTCTCAATAGAGGAATAAATGAAGACTAACAAATAGTATGCCTTAATCCTGTATTTATTTTCAAGGCCTATCCCATGGGTCTTATTCAAGCATCATGAAAACCTTAACTGTCTTAAGGACTGCCCATGTCCATCAACATGAAACATGAAGCTGGCATAGTTTCATAGCCATGCCGTGTCACAACTTGTCTAATCCATTAATAATGAACCAGAGAAACCAAATATCCCAGCATGCAATAACTACAATGATACACTTCAGCAAAATGTATAGCGATTCTGCATGGTCAAATTGTGCTTTACACCAGCTGTATTGACCGGAATTGACACAGCAGAATAAAGATAAGGGCGCAAGTTAACAAAATGATTGTGTCAGGTCTTTAAAAGAAATTTAAAAAAACATAGTTGTAACTAATAGCATTTTTGACCGTTTAGTTGGATTAAATTAATTCTTATCTATATCAATGGCAGTTTCTCTCATGTCACATTAATTGTCAGCTTGTATATGCAACTAGTGCAAAATTGAAAAGCAGTTTTCCAAAACTCAGTAAAAGCACTTTCGTTGAAAAATGAGTGGTGGTACATTCAAACATGCATTTTTAAGTTAATTCAATCAAACCCTAATTGAGCTCAAAATCTGCACTCCTTCAAAAAGTGAATAAAAATACATGTCTGGAGAGCAATTATCTTAACATTATTCCCCTTTATTTCAAAAAATATTCAGAGACTAAATACCAAGTTTTGAAGTTCTTCAATTATGTATGTGAAGCATATGTATCTACAGAGTGAACTTGAACTATGAAGATACATTCTGACATCATACTGTGGGGCGCGATCAACAAAAAGTATTAAGAAAATATGTTGAGTGATGTGTACATTGTATCTGAAAATTCAGTGAGTCCGTGTTGAATGGCTCTGAGATGAGGGTCATGATGAAACGAAGTACTGCTATTCACATGAAGACTCTTGACTGCTTTCAGAATGTCGTAACAATGGAAGAATCACTCTATGAAGGATAAGTAACTACGACAATGCACCTTAAGTACTTCACTACCTCAGTGTCATCAAAAGAAATATGTGAGTTTGTAGGAAGGAAAAAAAAGTTGTCATTTTGTCATTTCCCAATTCCCAGAAAGGCTAAAAAATCTACAAAGTGTAAATTATAAACATGTAACAGAGTATAAATTAAAAATATCACAGGGCATCATGCCTTTGAGCTGTTCTGTTAAGACAATTTGCAAGTTCCAGGAGAAGAAATGACCTTGGTGTGTTGTAATGCTCTGTTTTCAGGCTCTCTCCAGCTGGTTGCCTGGAAAATGAATGTACAAAGATGCATTGGACTAACAATTCAAATATGGATGAGCGAGAAAGAAATGAAGTAAATGATGAAATCTATTCAATTCTATTTGTTTCTCTTTCTTCCTTTCCAAGCTGGGGTAAAGAAGATACAGCTTCATAAACTTTGTTTTCATGATTCTAGGTCTCAAAGACCTCCTTCTTTCAATCTCTCTTAAGAATACCAAGAGCACTAAGCTACAATATCAAAACAGCTTTCATACAAGGAAGATAAACATTTCTTTTGACCAGAAAAGACATGTTTTTTCAATCAATGACTTTAAACCAATAGAACCAGTGCATAGTTTATTTATGACATACAATGATGACTGCATCTTTAATAGTGAAAGAAGCTAGAGACATCCAGCACCCAAGAAACACTATGAAGGATATTTCTGGTGTAGAAATAATTTCAAGGGATTAAAGTGTAAAGTCCATAAACCATGGCATTTGAAAGGCTATGCTTATTAAATTTTCAATTTTATAGAATTTTTGTGACATTCTATGATAATAGTCACTTTATGATCTTTTCCCTGTCCAGGAATATGAGTGAGAAAATTCCAATAGTTTTCCAGGTTTTCAAGAACCTGAACAAACCCAGCATACAGTGCCTTTAACATGGTGATCACCTTGTGAAAAAAGAAGCACTGCAGCCATCCTCTCTCACTGCTTCACATCAACACAAACTAATTTTTTGTACAATGAACAGAGGAGTGACCTCAAAACAGCACCACTGACTCACCATCCTGAGTGTATGTCTCCAGGGATAACTTCTCCAGCCGCGTCAAAATCCGCTTTTCAGACTCCTCTGTATACCACAAACATATGAGGAAAAGAAAACAGCAGAAAGGTTTGTCTTTGTGCCTCTGGGAATTTTCATGAATACGAAGTTCTGTATCTCCAGACCATTATGATACAAATCATGTTTAACACATTAACAAAAACTGCTACATTTAATCCCCACACATTTATTCAAAGAAATAGATTAAAACTTGTTTGCATTTACAACCCTTTAAAGGATCATAATTAGACATATTCTTCAATTAGCTTTCTTTTTTTTTTTGACGATTGTTGATAAAATTTTTAAAAATCTTAATGCAGAGTTAAAACTGAAGAATCAGTCACTGAATGATATTGTAAAGGCCCATCTGGGGTATAGCAGGAGAGGAGAGGTATGATGGAACACTTCTCTCATTTTAAATAAATCTCACCTATTTTACTGAATTTCACAAGTAATGCAAGTAACACCACATTGAGACTTTGCAGATTGCTAGCCCACTATCGTTCCGAACATTATGGTAAAGAAAACTGATATAAAAATTCAAATGTCTTGTATGTAAATTATAAATGTAAATCCATCTGAGTCGAGTTAATGCTCTCGCCATTTGTAGGCAGGGCTTGACTTTTGACAGTAATGATCGGAAGGAGTAACTTCAAATTTTTACAATTATCTAAATGAAAACAAGTGTGAACATGAGCCCTGTCCACAGGACCAGATTTCATGGAATTCTACATTAGAATGCTGAAGCAAACCAAAGGAAGAAGTGAGACTGAGAGCAGACGTTCAATTCTTACCCATTGTTGTGCCATCAACAAAATCTCGATCAACATTTCTCTTCTGCAATTCCAGCTTCCTGTTTACACAGGTTTCAATCAGTGCGTCCATTAATTTCGCCTGAAACATTAGATGTAACAATTTGCTAATTCTTTTGAAAATTAAAAACAAAAAATGAGACATTTATTGACCACATATCCAAACTGGTTTACAATGCCATACAGTGATATACATCTCATTCATAATACAAACACATAGAGCAGGACATATATTTGTAAATACATGAAATTACAAAAGAAATATATATATTTTAAAATCACTGCCGGTCACCCTCAGTGCAGAGCCCTGATCCCCCCAGCTCTAAAGCCAGGTACTCATTTACATCTGAGTTAAGTAGGAAAGGATAGTAAAGTGTCATTCCCAAGGACGCTACAAAGTAAATTGCCCAGGCCATGAGTCCAAAACACAAACTTTCAACCTGACATTCTCAGGTTTCTGAGTTAAGACTCACATGACTACACTGCCTTCTGTGACTTGACCTCCTTTTACAGACTGGAGTTGTTTTTGAAAGCAGTCAAATCAAGACAGCCAGAAAATAAAAATCTCAAAATCCCTCAACTTGCCAAATCACTGTCAAACTTTCAGCATGTAATAACTATTATGCAAAGAGTGGCCAAAAAAAAAAGTTCACTTAATTCCAACTCCAATAACTTCAAAACTTCTGAAGAAACAGGGATAAAATTTAAAGCATATTAATAGACAAATATAACCAATAATGGTTGCTAGTTTCAATGATCTAGGTGATTTACTTTTATCATAGCAATAAAACTAAATAAACATTTAAAAAAAAAAAAGACATGCCAGGCAAACTTGTTACACACACACAAGGCATACCATTGTCAGACATACATAATTAATTTTTCATCTTTGACATAACTATATCACCTACACATATGAACTTCGGAGCATTAACCGACAATATCCATCTGCTAATGTGCACCAAATTTAGCTGCATAAGATATGATTACTGAAGTTAACAATGATTAAAACAAAGTAAAATATTTTTTTGTCACATTATAGATAAATCAAAATCCTGATAACGCAACAATTCTTATGATGAAGTATGCCAGGCTGCAATATCAATGGACAATTTTAACTATGGTCATGAAGCAGACAAGGCCAATAATGAGACTGAAACAATCCATTGCAATACAAGTGGGCAGCTTAATCAAGAAATACAACATTCAACGAGTTTTCCTTATACAGTACTATAGAGCCTCACACCTTTTCTTTGCAAAGAGCGCTAAGTCTAGCCACGGGACAAGTGCTATATATGCAATCAATAATTATTACACCACTGAAAATGTCAATCTCACCTCTCTTGAGTAAATCTGTAACAACTTTGTCACAGGCTGGCCCTGTGATTCTTCATGGACCTCATCCACAATGAACTGCAACATAAGGGTTGGTGGAGGGTCACTGTCTCCATCCCATTCCAGATCCTGATATTTCCAGGACAGCTGAGAGTACGGCACGTACATGATGAATTCCTGTTGTGAAGACAGAATATAAGCATTTTAAGAGCTGAATCAGTATGAGACATAATATGTTTGAGGAATATTTTTTAAAGAAGTAAGGATATTCATAACAAACAAGGGTAAACAGTGTATTCAAAGATGCATTTCTGTTTCTCTTAAAAGCAAATTTGAGACTGAAATCTTGATTCCTTTGACAGTTATGTCATTTATACGTAATTAAAACTCTATGTGAGGAGAGTAATATTATCCATCTATGTATCGAAAGACAACAGGAAAATTCCAAGAGATCATGAGTAAGCTCTCGGTCCCGTATCTGGGATACTTAATCATGATGGCTTCAAATGCTTACCCGCTTCTTCTTGTCAAACAGGGTGACTCCATCAGTGTTGATGCAGATCTGAACTTCAAAGTCTGGGTTGGGGAGGATGAACCTGCGAAACTTGCTCATTCTGGGCTCACACTGGCCACTAAAAAAAGCTCCTCTGAAATAAAAGAGTACAAGCAAAAACTAATTGGATTGGGCTTTAATTTCTTATTCCCTTTTTTTGAAAAAATAAGGGAATCAATTTTATGGGACTGAAACATCAAATGGCTGAGTCAAAAGATTCTATTCTTTGGACTCGAAAAATAATGTGAGAAAAGTTGTAGTAAAGAGGAGATTGTGACCATGCGACACTACTAAGTTTTATTTAAAATATTTTCTTCAGGTGTAATCAAGAAGACTGCAGTTAATTGGAGTTACCTGCATTTACCACTGATTCGAGAGATGAGGGTATTTTATTTCAAAAGAGTTATAATAATCTATAACATTTATTAGGTATGTCCTTAAAATATATGCATTTCTATTAAGCCCTTTGTAACTTAAGCATTCAATTTTTAAGTGCTGTCACTTTGTCTCTAGCCTTTTGCACGGATTAGTTCTAAAGTTAATGAAATATCTTATATTGTACAACAAGAAGGTCACAGCCAGCTAAGATGGCACAATGACAACTGTCACATGCCGCACATCACATTCAATGTTTTCAAAAGGTCATATAAGTTCAGGGAAACATTCCCATCTTGTCATAAATTTGGGCAGAGGATTTTTAAATTTTGAGGGGGATTTTCATATTTTTCTAGAATTCTTTCTGGTTTATGGGCAGGATATCAGAGCAAACCGATGAATATTCAATAACTTTTTGAGGGAGATTTTGAAATTTGAACAGCAAATTGCGCGATCACACAGGAAAGTCTGATGATGTAACATGGGTCACAAAGAAATTAAGAATTGTACCCGTAAAATGGATAAGTCCACAACAGCTGCAGATATTTTCTGTAGAGTTGAGCTACATTGTCCTTGGATGCAATGTGTTCCAATTCTTCACTGGCCCGCCTGTGAGCCTCCATAAACATTTCCTCACATGATGTTTTGTTGGCATTGTTCCGGTTCAGGAAGCTGAAGCGGCTTTGACCAAACATGTGATCAGGGTAGAACTTGATCAGGTCAGCCCTAAGGATGAGAAACAGTGCTTTACAATGAGACATTTTAAACAGTTACCACTCTAAGGTAACAAAATTATTTAAGTGCTGCCTGGACTGTTTTGACTTTTTAAGAGTTTGACTTTAGCAAAAGCTGCATACAGTGAAATCTCTGGCAGTAGATTAAAATAATAACATTGATTCACATCTCATGTGGGTTAAACACAAGCAACCATCATTACGCATGAAATTTACTGAAGCAATTTCAGTTATCCAACCATGTTTCGATCTCCTCGA
This sequence comes from Ellobium chinense, assembly GCA_033807755.1. NCBI lineage: Eukaryota > Metazoa > Mollusca > Gastropoda > Ellobiida > Ellobiidae > Ellobium > Ellobium chinense. The sequence goes on along the minus strand of JAWQUT010000150.1, from coordinate 1,283,880 downwards.
TGTCCCAACTGGCATTTATGATTCTATTTCCCAAGACTTTTTAAGAGTTCAGCTGATTCCCTATTATATCATGGCTTTTCATTATCTTGGAATTTCAAACTGAAATCTCCTGACAACATCAATTTTCCATGATCTAGTGATCAGTGTCATGAAGCAGCTTACCTGTAGTCAGCAAGAACATGCTGACCAGGATCATAGGAGCCAAGGTGGATGAGTGCTTGGATCCCTGCCAAATAATGATAGTCTTCCTCATGCAGGATGTAGCGACCTTCTAACACATTATACTTGGCTTCATGATACAGCAGACAGAGAATTTGCTCATTCTGAATCTGGAGGAGGGAAGGAAGAAAAGGGCAGTTATTTACTAACAACATAAAGCAGAACATAACAACTTCAGAGCCAACAGACTTGAATAATTCACAAATTTGTTGTAATGTTCTAGTCCTGAGGTCCTAATATTCTATATTAAATTTTATCATCTGACTCAAACACCTCACTACCTTGAAATTAAGGTGTGGTGCCCTATAATTTAAGATCTTGAGGTTCGAGCAGTGTCTGAATGGAGACAGGAGATTCTCTTTCCTTTTGCCATCTAGACATTCTGCAAGAAGCTAGGCCTCGCTTGTGTCATGACTCACAAGTAACCTTTGGTTTTTTTTGTTGTTTTTTGCTTCTTCCTTGAGTTTTCTTATCCCTGCCTCAGCAGGATTTGAACCCGCAACCTCCAGTTTCTTAATTCTTCACTGCATATCTTCAGTGCCACCGCAAATCCATTGTGAGAGTTGCAGTTTTGGTATACTTAAACTTACTGTTTACAGGGATATGGGAGAATAAGTTTTCTCACTTCAGGGTTTTAAGTTGGGAATTGATTAATTATCTTCAAACATGTCAACTTTCATTGTCACTATTTCTGTCCTTTTTACTTTTCACCGTGAAGATTATTTTCCTCTGTGGAGTAATGATGATGATGATGATGATAATTATATAGGGTTTCTACAGCTGTGAACAACAGTCCTTTAACAATCCATTCTTCTCAGTTTCATACAAGTGTACATGTCTTCCTCAGTTGTATTGCTGATGTGTACAATGTTTGTCGATGGCTGTGGATTGTGGAAGGAGTCAGTATCGCAAGTTTGTTAAGCATTGGCAATGAGGATGCAGGTGTTCAACTGTTCCCATGTTATAAGTACAGTATAATTCCTCTTCGGACAGAATAAGTTATCCTTTGTGCAGTACAAGAAAAACAATATCATCAATAGTATTATTTATTAAGTACTTCTGCTACTATCAAATAGCCCTTCAGACAACTCCTGCTCTTTCAATCCCATATGAAAAATTTCCATTAATCAGCAAGTTGCTCCCTCTAACTCTCGATCCCTCCCAATGCTAAGCATGCCAGCCATAACAGATATCCATATTATGAATTACAGGCCTTACATGTTGCTCTTGGTCTTTACGAAAGAAAACATCCCTCTGTACCATTAGAACTGGTTCACCTGGGGAAAGACAGCATCAGCATTTCAAATTTACTTCTATGAAAAGTTAAAAAAAATTTAATAAGGTAAAAGAACGAACAGCTGTTAGATGTTTCACACAACAAATTGTACCTTTCAGCAAAGATTTTTTAAAACTCATTACTTGTATATATATGCATTTTTTGCTGAGAAGGGCATCTTTGCCAAGACATTTAGGGTATTGTTTTGTCTTAATGTGAAGCTTCCAATATCAGTTTGTTCTCTCTATCTTGTATCTTATCTTTACAACAATCTTCACAGCTTTTCAGAGGGACCTGAGCCCTATAAAAACATCTCTCTTTGGTGAATTTATAAAACATCTCAGTAAATGAAATGTCCGGCCCAGAAATAAACAACACAGTTACGTAAAGATTTTAGTGCAAAGTTCTCAAGTTTAGAGTCTAGGTCATCATCAAGAGATATGGACTTCACACTTGTGTACTACAATCCTGCAATGACCCTTCCAGTCTAAAGCCCCTCTTCTGGTGTAAATTCATGATCCAGCCTAGTCACATTTTAATGACAAAGGTTCACTGCAATAAAGTAAAACCAGATGTCACACTGCAATGTGGCACACAAAGTGTTAATCCTCTATTTTGTATAGCCTGTCTTCACATCCTTCCATGCAATGCAACAATTCTGTATTACACATCAAAATTTATTGTGTGTTACAGGGCTGTTGCATCATACCAACAATATAAAATTACCTAGAAAGACCTTATGATCTCACTCACAATCTTGAATTCCCCATGACCACACCCCAGTTCTTTGCTCTTTATATCTCAAAATAAGGGAGCATGGCCGTGTTGTTTGTGAATTGTTCTCAGAAACTGAAGATTGTCAAATCTGAGGTTTGTATGTCTGACTCATGGGCTTTACATTGTAGTGTCCTTGAAAATGATACTTCACTTCTATTTTATCACGTGACTCAGATGTTAGTGAGTACCTGGATTAAGGCTGGGGTGACCAGAGCGCAGCACTGCTGGTGACCAGCTATGACTTTGTTATGTACTTCATTCGTAATAATATGTTTTTACATGTATGATGTGTGCTGTTCTATGTGTTTGTATTATGACTGAGATGTTAAACTTTGTATGACATTGTAAATCAATTTCCTTACAAGTTGACTAAAAGTTGTATTTTCATTTGTTCACTTCTGTTTTTATACTCATGATGTGAACTTTTTTAGCCAGTCCTGTAATTCATGACTGTGAGGTTCTACTGTATAAGTAAGAGTTTATAAATCTATTCAGACCTATTTAATTACATGGCTCTTACTTTCGTGAATTTCATCATTTGATGAATCTGTGTAGCGTGCACAAAGTTCATCCCACTTCTGCACAACTTCAAAGGGATTGTGATGAGCCTTCAGTCTCAGCTCTGAAAGGTAAATGGAAATTCTCATCACTAGAAGTAATTGACAGGCATGTAGTGCTATGAAGCCCACCAATAATTCTGCAGGCTCCTAATTGTTATTTACAAACTTAAAAAATTAAACACAATAAAAGGCAGGATAAACAACAAACAACTTTACTGCAGCATTACCAAACCATTTCACACTGTCCTTCCACACTGCAGACTCACTGATCTCCCCTCCTTTTCCGCACTCCACAATTTGAATTACTTGAGAAAAACCTAAAATCTCTCTTAAAATTTACAAATTCTCCCTTAAATGCATTAAGAGGGGTGGGGGAATATCTACCCTGATTCATGTGACCAGGAGAAAACAAAGCATTCTACCAGTGCTTCATACAAAGAGACTCATCACAATTCAGTTTATAAATAAATGCCTGACAGTATGCAAACAAAGTTAAGATTTCAATATAAATAGCAGAAGATCCAGACCAACTTACCCAAGACGGGGGAAACTAACCACAGACTGAACACATCTGCAGCCTCAGCTGGAAGGCCTTGTTCATGGATAACCAGATGCAAAAGGCTTGCACTCTGTGTGAGGGGAGCATCTTCTAAGGTAAAGTGTATCCCAGTCCTGTCCCGCAAGAACACCACCAGGCTCATTACTGTAGACAAACAAGGGCAAATATTGAAAAAGCTGTCAATTGCGTTTACAGAACTATGTATATGACAATAAACACAAAAACATTTACATAAGAATTTCAAGTAAATTATACCCTAAAAATAGTTCAGAGAGAGATATAGTGCTCTGAAAAAATATCCTACTAATCTACTACACTTCTCCGTATGTCTATAAACTTCCTCTTTTCCCACTTCCCCATGACATCAAGCAATAGAGCCTGAACAAAAGAATGACACATTCTTATGACCTGGGTCCACAGGCTGAGCCTTTGTCAACAACTCATTTGCCTCCCCTTGCTCTTCATCACCACTGTCCTGTCGTGTTCTCATCTGGAAGTGAAAATGACAGAAAATATGTGATAAGAATTGTCTCAATTTATTAAAAACAAAAGTTTTCGGTGTAAGGGCTCACTACATCTGAATATCATATTCGGAATTCATCGCAGCATACCAGTAGTAATATCTGAGTCTACACTTAACTGACAATCTACAAAATCAAGTCCAAATTTATCATTATCCTTAAAATCTAATGACTCTTTAAACCGAAATACAGTGGAACCCGCTTAAGCGGGACACGCGTGAGCGGGACGCCCGCTTAAGTGAGACGAATGCCTGGGGAACGGAATTTTTGCTATTTAAATCTATACATGTGAGCGGGACGGCAATCCGCTTAAGCGAGACGACTTGAAGTAGATTTCCGTAATATACACACTGTTTTTGACAGGAATGCTGCAAATTGTCACTATCGTACTGTGTCTCGTACCTTTGCCCATCAGCTGAAAACCCGAGAGCTACAAAGAAGCTTGTACCGACAGCCCTGATCACCCCCCTCCCTTACGTTACGTGAGAAGTGATTGACACAACCTCCCCATAGCCTTCTGTCGGGCAGTTGACCCTTCGGCGCACGCATGGACGAATCAGAGCGGACATCTTAGCCACTGGTCATTTAACCCGTGCAATCATCAACGGATCAGGATTAAATAAGCCCCGCCCCCTGTCAGCCACACTTTATCCTTTCTACAGCTTACGCAGTGATTGACACTTACGAGCCTTACCTGCGCTATTGCACAACATTCAGCCANTTCTCATCTGGAAGTGAAAATGACAGAAAATATGTGATAAGAATTGTCTCAATGTACTAAAAACAAGATATATTTGGAATGAGATTTATAACAAAAGTTTTCAGTGTAAGGGCTCACTACATCTGAATATCATATTCAGAATTCCTTGCAGCATACCAGTAGTAATTTCTGAGTCTACACCTAACTGACAATCTACAAAATCAAGTCCAAATTTATCATTATCCTTAAAATCTAATGACTCTTTAAACCAAACTATGTAGATCTCTATACTATTACTACTACTTGATCTATTTCATGATGAAAAAAGGGTAACAAACTATGGAACAGAACTGTCATAATTGTGCAGTGTGAATTGGATTGCAAATCATTATCATCCCCAGCAAATTGGTTGATTACCAATGCAAACACAATTCGAAAAATGTATCTATTAGGCCTACCTACTTTACTGATTATCTGACAACACGACTACTGCTACAAGTCCCAACAATCCAAAAATGCATTTATCTGTGTTGCCTATTGTTTATTCTCAACGCACACGACAGAACGACCATCAGCAACCTTGCTGGTTTACGGCGGAGCAGGTCGCTCTGGTTCGGCAACAATATGAGGTCATCCTACACTTGACCAGAGAAACTTCTGACTCGAAGTGTTGATGGTAGTGATAGTATAATATTTCCATAAATATCTATGACACGTGTAGATTTCGGGCGCTTACCTGCTTCTTCTCAGCCATCATTATTCGATTGTCACTGCATAATGTCAAAATGAAATATATTACTCGAGATTAAGCAAGGAACGGCCGCGACTTTTGGTTACGATTGAGTAAACACTGAAACACTTCTTCAGTTTCGTGACAACAGCGACATCCGGTGTATAGTGTATGAGAACTCCGCTGATATTATTTTCATGGGCAGTAAATCGAATATTATTATAGTGATGAAAGTGGCATATATTGAATAACATGGATTTTAGTAATTCTATCAGATATGTTGCAAAAGGCTAGTAAAAAATGGAGTTAGTGAGATCACACTTTATAAATGGGTAAGGGGATCAATGATTTTAAAATAGGATCGCTTCAGCTATCACTTCATCTTTTACAGGGCTCCTACATTCTCATTTTCCTTGCCTCTTCCTCAATAATCAGTCATAATTTTCGATCGAAGCCAGGCAGCTGTAGTGTAGATTATAGTTAAATTATTATATTATTGCGCAATGTTAAATGAAAAAAAAAAAAAGGCACGGCAAATTTATCAGTGGTATCGTAAAATACGGAAGTGAAGTGTAATAAATCGTCCAGTAATCTCCCTTCGGCGAAAAACAACATGGCGGGCGTTTCGAACAAATCGAAACTTTTAACAAAGTCTTACGACATTCTGTTTGATGGGGCCCTGTTGTCAAGCACAAGGGCTTCACTTGTTGTAGAGTTGATTAAATATTTCTTATACGAGCGTCAACAGATTCCCCTACCTGTAGATGAATTAAGATATCGTCATGCAAATGCAAGTCCCTTCCCAGGCCCAGTATCTCTCTCAACGTCCACCTTACTGCCCCATCAGTCCAGTATCAGTACGCGGAATCCTGGCACAAGCACAGTTTATCAGCACATGGAACTAAATGGAACGTGTAAACTATCAAGTGATCTCAACAACTTGGTAAGTGAGGACACTCATTTCAATGGCAAGGTTGTTCAACCTAGGGTCTGTATACATTTCGTCTTTCTCTCTAACAAGAGAAGAGCACCGATTAAGTCGAAATATAGATCTAGTCCATGACCTGTCTATGACTACATCAACCGTATCATTATTGTTGCGGTGCTGTCCTTCAACATAGCCTACATTTCATTGGCAATGTCAATGACAATGGCCACACAGATGATGTGTGTCAAAAGCCAACGGCCAACGTCACAGTCACATACGGATTTGCATCTGCTTGGGATTTGAAAAACATTCTTCAAATGGACATTCTGATATGTTGCCCAGCAAAGATCCAACTCGAAATCCTTGCCTAGGTGACAGAGGAAGTCTAAATGATAGTGTACTGATTTTTTTAAATGCCGATTTGATCTATCTAGACTAGATTCAAAATTGGTCAGTGTGGCTGTGGTGATTTTACAACTGTTAAAATTACAATTGCAATGATATTTGTAAACAATTGAATTAAAGGTTGGCTTAAAAATCATCCTAGACCATGTTTAACTATAAGATACCTTATCATATAGTTAAAATTCTTAGACTTACTATCATTCAAATAAAATGATCTTTCAAATGTCTGTCAACATAATGCTCCATCTGGCTCTGCCTGAGACAACCCACGTGATTACATTATGCAAAGTCTGAAATCTTACATTCACTGCACATATCTTACGAGTCATCTATGAACGAGTGATATGACGTCAGTACAAATCTTTTAATTCCATTGTAATTGTAAGCAGCAGATGTGTCAAACAAAATCATGCTGAAAGACAGTTAACTTGGTTTCAGCAAATCACCCTCTACAATGGGCTTGCTATTAAACCTTCATTACATAGTACAATGATATGTATGTCTTTACCCTTTGTTATCAACAGCTCCTCTGTTCTTAGAATATATTATTTATAATTCCATTGACATTCCCATGTATAGATCTATCAGACATACACTTAATACAGTCAAGTCCATATATGTCGAAATCGGATACCTCAAATTCCTTATTAGTCGAAAGAAAATTATGAAATAATAGGGTTTTTTTTTTCTTCTTTGCGTCTATCATTTGCTTTTGCATAACAAGAAGTAATGTAATTAAGACATATTTCTGATACTCAAACTGCCCAGCGCTATCACAGAGGTAAAATCACCTCCTGGCGTCCTCCTCGTGTGGTGCCAAACAACACTGACGGCATGAAAACAAATGAGATGGTGCTGCGGATAGAGAGAGACGATAAAATTGGACACTGCGAGTACCACTAGCCGCAGCATGGGTGTATGTGGGATGTGTAGAGCATGTGTATTACACCACCATTGATAAGACAGTGGGGGAAAGAGAACGTGCGAGCACTAGAAAAATCAGTTGATAATCAAGCATCTCAACAGCAGTGTGTACATTAACGCACCTGGCCCAATGCATCGTGATAGTATATAAACAAGAGGCTGCCCTGTGACATCCCCAGTGTTCTCGCTCGCTGGCATATGGTTGACTCACCTTGGAAATCGTGAGTTGGATTCTGATTACTCAAACTCATTGGGGTGATCCCATCGAATTTGAGTTAAGCGGACTCAACTATATACAGTCGACTCCGCTTAATCGCCCATCCTCGGGATCACGGAAAAAGTGGTCGATTAAGCGGAGCGGCGATTAAGCGGAGGAAGTAATTTCGGCCATATTTTTGGTAAGGAGATTAAATTTCTTTGATG